>JALPQI010002082.1:0-114619 GCA_025490895.1 Thaumatotibia leucotreta | reverse complement strand
AAGGTCTTAATAACTAAAGTAGGTAATGTCATGACACCCTGCTAGGGCACACAATATATTATGCGTATGTATACGTGCATTAGGAGGTAAATATCCAAAATTGCCACGCTGGGCAAGGGGGTTGACGATCGAAGTAGTCCACTATGACGCTGCTGCCCATTATCAATTTTCAATGAAAGAATGATCGGTAATACTTAAATCCTTTAGTCAACTTCTACGACACCAAAGGGAGGATTATGAATGGTGACAAATGTATTATATTCTTATTGCCATCACCAGTTAGTTAGTTAGTTAGTTATACTGGGCTTTTTCCGCAACTCGACAACCATCGTGCCTTTTTTGCGTGATAGCGAGGTAGCCCTATTCCAACCGTCCAAGCTCCTCCGCGAAACTCAGTGTATGTTTCTGGTTGCTAAGTGCCTCCTTTAGTGTGTGTGGAGTCCCCAAGTGCCTACCTGTATGCCTCTACCTGTTTACATTCTAGAAGAATATGTTTTGCTGTTTCCTCCTCTTCCATGCAGAGCCTGCACATAGGACTATCTTGCCATCACCAGACGGCCTAATATATTCTTGGTAACAATAAAGTACTCCAACAATTATTATTATGACACGGTACACTGGCAACACCGCCATGTGCGGATGTGGTCGCCATTGTCGTATCAGCGGACAGCACGTGCGCTGGTCACATTGCATGAGTGACACCGAAAGCTGCGGACATTGTTGAAATTTCGCAGTTTTCCTAATTGTCCTTCGCTTTTGTGAAGCGGCAATCAAAATTGAATGAAAAATGTGTGCCTATACATTGTTTTTAACACGCTTTTATTACCTACACTTGTAACTATATTATGTAAGAAAATCTTGGAATCTTAATTCGACCCACTTCCCGGTTTTCGATTAAGATGAATGATTTATGTTTCTGTTCTTCTATCGGATTAACTTGTAAGGGCTACGGAGTGCTACGGCGTCGTAGTCTAGCACTTTCATTGCCAACGAATGATACGCGCTACGCTCGTGGCCGATCTCGTGATTTTTCCACTTTGTGGTGAATATGGACCTCCCACAGAGAACTCCCCTCGGGAGTTCCCGGCGCCCAATATGCTAGTTCGCCGTGCTACGAAGCTCTACGCCGTAGCGGCACCTCTAACTCTAAAGCGAGATGGATTCCTTGTCACTGTCTAATTGTATGAATAAAACAGTGAGGGATAGCCTCTCTCACCCACGAGATACTGTCGGCGACACTTTGCGACACTTTGTAAGCAACTGCAAGCCTGGTTCTCGGCCAATGGACTTTTGTTAAATTACACAAAATCAAATATAATGGTTTTCTCTGGTCGAGGAGTTTCTCTGCCGCCGTGCATGGCCGCCTGCCCAATGCCATTGTGCCAAGAAGGTAAGTTTCTCGGGTTCCAAATTGACTCAAACCTAAATTGGAAGCGCCATGTAGACTACCTTTGTGATCGGCTAGGTGGTGCCGTCTTTGCGTTGCGAAAACTAAAGCCACTTATATCACCGGAAGCCTTAAAGCAGGTGTACTTTGCCCATTTTCATTCTATAATGTCATATGGCTCGTTGCTTTGGGGCAACTCGACGGATGCAAACAGAGTATTGCTCATGCAGAAACGTGCAATACGCACACTTGCAGGAGTAAAGCATAGGCATCCATGCAGGGAACTGTTCATTTCGCAGCGCATATTGACGCACTACTCACAACACCTGTTTGATATTTTGATGTATGTTAGAATTAACATACATCAATTTGCACGCGTTTATTGTCCTAACAAACAACTCAGGGCTACAGGTCGTTTAAGAACCGTACCCCGGCGCATGGCGCTTTCAAGAAAAAACCCACGCGTCATCGGTCCCACTTATTACGAACACTTACCTGCTGAAATTAGAGATGAGCCATGTGATGAAACATTTAGGCGTCAGCTGAAGAACCTTTTGTTGGATAACCCTCTGTACTCCATAAATGAGTACATGGAATTAAAATTGTAATTACTCAACCAATTGTATTTAGAGACGATCCTAATTAGGTGACATTAATAAACTTGAATTATTTGATTATATCACTATTCTTAAAAACTATAATTATTATGACATTTTAATGTTTCCCTTTTTATTGTTTTATTTAATGTTATTTAAATTTATTAATGGCTATGACGATCCTTATGGGAGAAACACTATGAATTATGTTGACATTTAATGTAAGTTATTTTAAGTTCAATGTATTTCTACTGTTTTTGACGATCATGATGAGAATTTGTATACTTTTGACATTAATGCAAGTGTATAATGTAATTTTCTTCGTGAAATAAATAAAATCTAATCTAATCTAATCTAATCTTTGTTTAGAGGTGCTGTGTATTGCTACTCTCAGTAAAGAATTTCAACGAAAACGGTTTAATAAACATTACCGCTTAGTGCAATTTTTACACTGTTTTTAGTGAAAACGCTTCATAGAAAGTGTGACGCTACTCGTCACGATTGGCGCTGAATAGATTATTTGGGCAATGAAACCAGTGTGGCTTATAAAATATCATTATTATATAACGACTATACTATAACTGATTTGTACCTTTGGAACGCACACACTAGTTAAACCTCATATAATTAGGCAATTGCAACCGTATAATAATTTGATACTTAATGTGTGGTAAAACAGGATAAGCCGCACAATACTCGTACTCTGTGACATTGGCGTCACTTGATTTGCTAATTAGCATTTTTTCGACATGTGTTATACAATATGTAACGTACAAATGTTGTAAAGACGAACAATGTTTACAAAAAGTATGCTATTGTATCAAACTCGACTTAAATAAGTAGTTATCGCTGAGGTAAGGTTTGCGTCTCGTCCAAAAATAACGCAAGATTTGAAATCGATGAAAAATACTTATTTCTTGTTTGACTTTCTTATTTCTTGATTTAATCATAAAGTACAAACAATAGGGTTTAGTATGGTACAGCATGCTGAGAAATTACTTCGAAGGCTTTGCTGTAACATAGCACTCTTTTGTTAAAATTTTCTATGAAATTTGCTTAATTATGGGTGAATTTCGTTGCTGCGGTGTGAAACCCCCTCCTTCAAACCATGGGCGATCGAGAACGTGCTGACATAGATCTTTGACTATAAATAACCCCATAAAAAATAGACAATTATGTTAAATCGCAATATTTGGGATTCACTGAAATAAACGAAAAACGGTCAGAAAATGGGGTCAAAACAGTTTTTCGTCAAGGAGACCAGGGCTGCTGGGCGATTTGCAATTATAATACTTAATCCTATTCTGTGTCCTTTATGTGTCAGGAAAAAAAATTGGAATTGGTCGAAAAAAGTATGCTTTTTCATTACATTTAAATCTTGCGTTATTTTTGGGACACCCTATATCTGTCAAATGCGAGTAGCTTATTATTTTGATTTCGTTCTCGCAACAAACGTCTGTAAAATAACGAATTATTACGTCGAACATATGAACTGTTATTTTAAATTCAAAACACACTTCAACATATGTTTGTTCCTTTTATGACGAGCCGAGGCGTAAAATGAGTCATAGGTCTAATATGTCAGGCACTAAAGAGGTTGTAAATGTTGTTATCAAAGCTGTTAAGTTACATACGACGCAATGTTTTTGTCTTATGAATCTTATGATAAATTACAGATTTATAGTTTACAGGTTTGTTGACCGACGTCAAACAAACTTTGGCAGTAACAGTAGGACCAAATCGGTATAAATATGCATCTCTTTTTTTGAGTCAATAACATTAAGATACGAAAAAACGATATGATTCTCTCTATCAGTACCTCAAGTGTGTCCTAGAATGAAAGATGCTTCATGTTTAGTGATGTACCACGTGAAACACAATTTGAGGAATAAAAAAGATAAGTTTCCCTCGTAGTTTATTGGGTATTCGCCCGAAACGTTTCCTGTCATGTTTACTTCTGTGCAATCTACCGGGGTCAATCCATGCTAAAACCACAACTGAGCGCGTCAGTGTTGCCAGTGATTCGCCGTAATGGCCGCCAAACCCAATGCAATAAAAGCCGACCGCAGCCGTGCGGTGTTAAATATTTAAATTAACTGTACAATAGATGATTGTGATAATATTCAAATATTCCTATTGAAATACGTTAAAATTAATTGAACGTAGTAATAATGATTTACATATAATCATCATACATCATCATGATTTACATGTAAACCATTGTCAAACGCGAGGTATACGGTGTGCTACCGTGACCCGGACTTTTACGAAAATGGGTAATGATACGCATTACTAGCAATCGGTTTCAAGTATTAACATTTGACAAATAATTAAAGTAACCGTATAGTTAATTTTATTTCCTCCGAACGATCAATGTGACGCGTGTACTGCTTAGTTGTGAAACGTGAGTGGCTGCGATCTATCACTGTTAATGTCAAGTGCAAACTAACGATTCATTTTGAAGTACACTTCTTCTCAATTAACTTTTCTTAGAAAGTTAATTACTTACTTTTTAAATTAGCATTTTGGATCATTTAATGTTCGCGGTTAGGCTAAAAATCTGCATCGCATTCGTCGGTTTCAATAAAAGCCAGTATCATGTTAACACACTGTATATAACTACAGGTTGGCCCTAGTTTGCCTAATCAGTAATAATATCTATGAAGCTGGAAGTATATTTCTGATAAACTATAACTTAATCAAGTGTGTAAATCCAAAAAGGGCGATAAATTTTACCAGGCACATTATGAGATTTATTACTTAATTATGACACCATTCTTTTAGGCATTTCCGAGCAGTAATGTTGTCGTGAACATTGTAATGATATCTATGTCATCCGCTTGTAAAATTACTTGTCAACGAGCGCTTATCTCGGGTGTGTTGCTTTACATTGTAGGCCGTATTATTTTGTATGGATTTTTTTATTTATTAGTATTAACGTAAAAATATATCTGCGAACATGTTTCACGATGTGTCAAATACTTCAAGCTATATTTGTTTACTTTTTTTAGATTCTACCTGACGATTGGTATAAGCATTTGTTTTGTTTATGTTTGCATTTTGAACATGTATTCTCTATTTAAATAGGTCCTTTACAAGTTTTTTACCTATAAGCACAATATTTTCAAGTGGCAAATTATTGCCACAGATGCATTATCTATAAAATAAAGAAGTAAAACCTAGTCGTCCAAAGATACAATAAGATTGAAGTTCTTCTGAATTTATTCATTGCTGAATTCATTGTTCATACTTTATATTATAAATATTCAGAAGGCGTTGAAAGATCCTTCATAAAGGCCATCGTGGAATTTGGATGTAATCCCGATAACAATGCCGTCATCAATGGGTAAGCCCGGGTAAACTCGATGCGAAGTCACTGACGGATATACGGATTAAGGCTTTCATTTGTCCTTTTAAAAGGACATCGAGGCAATTTAAATGCAGGTTGAGCCGAAGAAAAGACGAGATAAAGTTTGTTCCAAAGAGTTAGGAATCAGTACGGTGCCCAAAAACATTTTATATTCATTAACTTAGATATATTTTCCAACGGAATTTTCGAAGATCTACATAATACGGTTCAATAGCTTTTCTATGCAATGGTCACAAATGATCGATTATTTTACATTAAAATGTGACAATACATGTTTCGGAGAGCTCATAGTGCGTAGCTAAAATGCTGCAAAAAATATCTCTCTGTCACTCTTTCTGATTAGTGCGACAAAGACAATTGCGATTCAACAAGAGAAAGGAGCCTGGTGGAGGGGGTGGCCACAGAAAAGTTTTGGAACCAATGTACTGGACCATCATAAGCCTGAAAGCACTGACCCCGTCGTTGGGCAATGTCCTCACTTGAATTTGTCCATTTCATTTAGTGTTAGCACATTTAGATTCAATTCAACTAGTATTATAACCCCAACCGACCTACTTGTGACAGCCTACGGCAAGCCATGATAGCAAACATGCACGCACAGAGCAAGCACAAACACTGCGACGATGCAACTAATCGCGCTACAGTGCTGTAGTTCCGCCGTCCGCCGCTAGATGGCCCCGTGGTCGAGATAGATCGCGCTATCATTTGTCCGACTCGGAATCATAACCATTGCACGCGACCGAGGTTTATTTGAGCAGCAGTAATGTAACCATGGTTTGAGCACTTAAGTAACAGTCAATAACCTAGTACTTCCTCACTAGGCAAAAATACGCCTCCTTCGCTAATTAGGTTGCCTAGATCTAGTGAGTGGCCTATTTTGTAACCTGTTTATAAGCAAGAAACGGGCTGTACTTCAACTCCGCGCCTTTTCTTTATCACCCCCTCGCCTCCCCGTTCTACAATATAAATAATTATATATAACCAATTCTTGCGTTGCCCCAACGCCGAAGACAACCTGTAAGTACTTCCATATGCATAATATTTCAAGCTCCGTTTGTTTAACTTCCCGGTATAAGTTAGTTTATGCTGATTAGTTCCCTCGCAATTTGTAAGCGACCCCATTTACTTGATATTCTATACCTTGTTTATGTTAACCCAATAGCCTCGCTAGTACAATCTCAGCCAAGCCGTACTGGACTAAACCCTTATAGTTTCCTTCTGTCCGTCTGCCTGTCTGCAGTATAGCTCCTTGGTTAGTGTGAGAATTTGGAACAGGTATACATATTAATGACGCCTACAAAGTGTACTAACCTAGTCATAAAGTAGGAATGTTTTTTTTTATCTTTGAATATAAAATAATTTTCCGGAATACAAAAATGTGTGTGTTGTGTCGGTATAAATTGCTTGATTGGCACATTGATTGTAGAATTGTAGTACAAAATACTTTACAACTAAATATTTGTGTGAATCAACTTTTTTCTGTTGAGCAACAGTGCTGAAATATCGGGACCTCAATAATTTAATAGTACATTACGACACAAATGCGAAAAGCATGAAATTTTTCGCACTTGTTTTAAATTGACACATGTTACGAATTTGCTTTTTGCACGTGTCTCGTACGACGTTTTTTAGTGCAGATGGCCCTCCGAAGTTTTGGACCTGACGTAAAATGAGCCGCTTCTTGCACTAGCGCCTAAAAAAGGCACCATCTGTACTAAAAAAATAATTTACGTCTCCCATTTTAAGTCATACTATTAATGTAACCTAGGTTTATGTAAAGTATGTAATAAACTATGTAAGATATGTTTATGAATGTTGATCTTATTTACATTTTCATATTTATTATGCGGCTACTGAATCTAAAGGACATCTACTAAATATTATGTTCAAGCGAATTCCACAAAGTTGATATAAAGAAATGAATAAATGCATAAATTTAATAACTATATCGTCTAAGATCATTGAAGCAGTCTAGACAAAACCGGTTTCAACCAGATTTCAAATGAAATAAAACTACAGACTAACCTAGCTGTTTGGAGTGTGGCCTCCGTGGCGATTTAAAGTTTAAATCTAGTTTACGTTTATTATTTATTTGAAACCTCCTTGATTTAGCCAGGGGTGTCTCATTTCGTGATTTAGCTGCACTACGGTTTTGTTTCTATAGATAGTTCCACGAGAGTTGAGGTCACGCACACATCAACATGTTATTTAAATACACGGGGAATTTGAAATTAATGTTCTTTTTTCGTACTGACAGCAAACCGAATTACAACTGTAAGATTGACCAAAAAGTTTGTTCAAGGGATTTGCTTCAATATTTTGACGCAAGTCATTCATTCACTACATTTTTTGCAATTAGTCCTTCATTTAGATGTGTGTGTAATTATTTACCTCATATTTCATATTTGATCAATTTCCATTCAAAGTAATCTTCATTTTCGACTGCTTTACAACTAAGCCTAATTTATATTTTTTCTCGAAGTCATTAACGTTACTTCTGTCAAGAAATAACTTATCGATAAAATAATACCTAGTGGAAACCCTAACAACATTTTGTCTATGTCTGCTGATGACGATGGCTTATTAATGGCAAGTATAAGTCGAAGTGCATATCAAGTGAAGTCCACATTGTTGAAGCTATAGCTCAAAAGTAAATTCTAGTCAGTATCGATCTAGAGTCCCGTGGATTTCAGCACAAGTGTTTTTGTGGAACTCTTTCTCGTGATCTCTCCGTGTCTTGAGTGCCGAGACAAATAAATAAACACTTTACCGGGACAACGGGGACGGTGAGTAAATATTGGGATTGTGCTTAAACCTACTATATTTTAATTGCATTTAAAAGTTTAAATTTATTGATTTTATGGCGTAGCTTCACAAGCTAATTCAGAGAACGTATTAATATTTTAAAAAATCTGTCGTTAGTCAAAAAGACTACGATTATTAATAAATCGGTGCATGGCGTGAAGAACTTGATAACTCGAGATGAAAAGTTGAAGGTTCTATCTTTCATAAATTAAATTTATTTTTGTTTACCAAAATATCTCGATTTATCAAGTTCTTCACGCCATGCACCGTTATTAGAAAAATAGTTTTTGAATACAAGCATAGGTATTATAAAACCGAAATAAATTTCTTTACTTGGGACGAGACCATTATTATCTTAAATCATCGATTTTCTAAGCTAAACGAAGATGCGGAGGGCTCACACAAGACCGTACTGAACCCGACTAGGGCCATCCGACAGATCGCTTAGCGTAGACCTGATACCATCATATGCGGGATGGCGATCTCAGTAGTATGTCCACTATGATTCATGATGCTCCTGTCCACCATTAATCTTCGATAAATACATGGTAAGTCACTTCAATCCCTTAGCCGACTCTTACGCCACTCACGGGAAGAGTTAGGGTGGTGACAAATGTATTCTTACTACCATCACCACACGGCTAAGAACTGATACCATGCTTTTAAAATAAAATCAGGACAAGCTTGGTACAGTCTAGCGTACAGTTATATAGAAGATAAAGTTATACAATAAAACTGTCGACTAAAACTTTGCAGTTCAGGACTCCAGAGCCCTCGAGTGACACAAACGAACACTTTATCTAGCGGCTCAAGTGCTTTCGAGCGATGCTTTGTTGTGAAATCTATGTTTTCAGAGAAACATGAGAAAATAAACCACCCGTATTTACTCCAGCAATATGTACATAAGTGTTGCTTATTGTGTTTTACCATTATTAAAGAAAACTTGAGAATAAAAATTATCCCCAACTCGGACGTTAGGTGATCTTGATCGTTTTTATTTGGTATATGACATCTAATATTTATAATGAAAATTACTATTTTTCTAAATCGGACGATGCAATCTGATGCAGTCTGCGAAGCTGGAAATTCCAGTTTTGTATCGCGGTAAGGGTAAGTTTCTATGTTCATATTTTAAAAACAAACGAGTCTTAATCGCGTAAACTTACATTTAATTTATCCTGACGTTTCGGGCATGACGTTACACCCGTGGTCGCAGGCAGGCTTAAAATATGAGTGATAATCGTGAAAGTTTAAATCAAAAACTTTGTATGTTTACCATATAATTATGTTCCTTGATTATAGTAGTTTACTTTATTGTTAGGTCACAGATTTAGCCTTTATTTATTGAGCTTACTGTGTGTGGATTTCGGATTATCCCATTGTAGTACGGGGTTACTCTCCACAGACGAAAACAACACACTTATCTCAGTCGGTTTACGCCAATCCGCTTGCCCAGCGTGTTGTGAGCAATTACCTCCTAATGCGTACATTACGCATAGTTAATAGGAGAGGCCTACGTCCAGCAGTGGACTGATGATACCTATCTAATGTCTAGCGTTGAAAATTTCCGGATTAAATCCCGTTTCTTTCCAAACAGCTCGTTTTTTCCCGGATTTTTTCGAAAAAATCAATGAAAGTTTCCACTTTAATTTTCGACTCTAAACCAATGTCAATTAGGTCTAATTTTCACTTATACCAGGAGAACGCGATGTCATAGAGGAAAAGCCAATTGAAATAGATGGAAAGGAGTGACAGTGACAAGATTATTTGTGTAAAAACCCGAAAAAAACGGGAAAAACGAAATTTTCATACATTCCCGAAAAAAACAATTGATCTTTCCGACATTTTCAACGTTACTAATGTCATAGAAACATACTTGTTAACAGGGTGTCGAAAATTAGCATGTTCATTATTGGGGTGTTACGATATTAGTCATAGTTATTGCTTACACTTACACAATATATATTACAGTCACCATCAGATATCGTAGCGTCCTGACTGACTCAGAACCGTTAAAAAAAATTGGAACACTCTTTTATTGCTGCGAACGCTACGATATAACTGATGGTGACTGTACCTACACAATAATTGAAATAAACTGTTAACCGATGAATTCTACGAACGTGAAAACTAGTTCGGAACATTCCGAAGCAAAGAGGAAATTCGATTCACCACATCGCAACATTGCGGCTACGTACCATTAGTCAAATTGCAACGCCCGAATAAATAGAGTTCAAAGTCGCACGAAAACTTTCAGTTTATAGTAATGGGAAGTCGGTGGTAGAAATGTGGAGACATTTGCTCCTACCGGCTTCTATTTGACAACGCGCTATGTATTTATAATTTGCTCTTTTATTCATGACTGGGAACAATAGTTATTTGTGATACAAGTGTGCAAAGTTGTATTTTACCCACGAGTAAAACATTGAAACACAAGCGAAAGGATTCTTAGATGTGAAATAGAATCCTGACTGTAGCGATGTATAAAAATGACTACTTAAATAATTTTGTCCTAATGTAATTTTGACATAGTATAAAAATATCCACACTTATGTTAGACGGAATATAAAAATGTTGGGGTATAAAAATTACTCAAATTGTCTTCCTTTCGTCCATCACATGAGTGTCAACATTTTTATACAGTTTTTGTAGACATTTTAATGTCTTAACTTTATTATTTTTAAACGTTTCGTAGTATTTCCCTTTTAAAACTGATGCAGGGTAAATTGCTAGTAATAGGCCACTCTCCAGTAACTAGACACCTCATATAAAAATTAACTCTATGAGCTTATAGTTACAATTCATTTTAAAACGATGTGTCATGTTAAATGTCAATCAGTCTCCCTCTTCCAATGAATTCTAATTATAAGCATATAGAGTTCATTTTTTTATAAGGAGGCCCGTTACTGGAGAGTGGCCAGTTACTAACTATTTACCCCATTTTTTTAAGCAGTAATTTTTATATGGCGTCATATTTACTTATAGTCAGGGCCCGTAACTTTCATGCCGATGACATCAATTTGACGTCACGCTTCATTTAGGGTGATCCCAAATAGTTTTATTGTTAATTTTTAATCGTTAGTCGTCAATCATTTTGATACTGTACAAATGACTTCAAAAGTAGTAGGTATATTTACTCGTGAAATAAATAATACCTACTCGATACGCGCTATATGTTAAAGAGCAATTCTGTTTTCTACATAATTATTGAAATGTGTTAACAATATCATTTAATAAAATGTATGTACAAAAACAAATCAAATAATTTTATTTATGTTTCACGTATCAAGTAGGTATTATTAATTTCACGTGTAAATATAATACTTTTGGAGTTATTTGTACATGATTAAAATGATTAACGACTAATGATTAATAATTATCAATAAAACTATTTGGGATCACCCTAAATGGAGTGTGACGTCAAATTGATGTCATCGGCATGAAAGTTACGGGCCCTGCTTATAGTCAATTGACGCATAAAGCGATAGAATCTGTCACAAAAAGTCAGATAAGGTGGGGTAAAATGAAACAGTTTTTTTAATGGGGTAAGACAAAAAGTCGTCCATCTCTGCTGGTGCCAGAGGGGCAACTTTTTGTCTTACCCATTAAAAAAACCGTTCCATCTTACCCCACCTTACTTTACGTCAGTAATTATTAGTCAGAACATATCGTAAACAGCTGTTTCGTTCGCCAAAAGCTCGCTGACCTGACACCCTTAATCTCCAAGTTAACGGAGCAGAAAACATAAAAATGACGAAAGCTATCGTCAGCGAATCACTTGAAGCGCGTGTCGTTGGCAGTTATCGTTAGCGTCTGCTTCGATTAGTTTATATACAAGACTCATACAAGTTACTGCCAAAACAGATAGAGTTCAAATATCAAACAATTGGCACTCAAATTGATCCTAATTGAATTTTATAGTTATGCGGTATTGCACTATCCCCAACGCTGTATACTGCTTTATGTATCAAGACAAAGCTATCCTTTTCTGATTTTGATTTCGTATTGGGACGTATCCTTAAAAAAACCGGCCAAGAGCATGTCGGGCATGTAAGGCTCCGTAGTTACTTTTATTCAAAAACGGCTGGGCGGATAATGTTCGAAATAGTTTTATGTTAAAGTATTATATAAGCCCCATATTCCTCTTCTTTCTCTTTTATCTCTAAAAATATTACAGGATTATGGGAAAATAAAAAAACATCCCTACTTTACGAGTAGGCGACCCGAAAAAAAAAAATGCTTTTTCATATTTTATTCGACCACTTTGTCGGCGTGTTTAATATAGTATACCTATACCAAATTGCAAAATGTTTGTACAAACGGGCAAGGAGCTATTCTACAGAGAGACAGACGGAAAGACGGACATGACGAAACTATAAGGGTTCCTAGTTTAGCATAGAACCCTAAAAAGTAGATATGAGATCAATTAGATCATATCACATTAAGTACTTGATTAGCTATAACAAATTCATATGTCTTGGAATCTTTGTCATATATGTATATCAAAAAACATACCCGCTATATGAAATAAAACTATGAAAACGGAACTATCTTTAAATTCATCACACTTTACAGGGTTCGTGGTCTGCGGATGAGCATAGTTTTATTTCATGTGGATCCTCGCGGTAACCGAAGAAAATATTATACCCGCTATAACTATGAGTCAAAAATCTCCAACATTGATTTCGCTCGATTTCACGAAATTCGGCATATTAAACTAATTAAATTAGAAGTTCAACCAAAACATCCCAACAAATTCAAATTAATTCAATAGTTTCCAGGGTAGTTCCGGTGACATCGAACCCTAGACTGAACCGTATTTACATAATATATACAATATAGGTATGTAGTTAGAGGATTCGTATTCAATTTGAACGAGCAAACTTAACGCAACTGTTGAATATTTAGCCTCTGGATAAGCCCAGTTTTAAGCGTTCTGGTTGGCGGGTAAACAGGATATGCAAATTACTAGAAGATACGCTATACTCTACGAACAAATAAAACATGGAAACCGCACGCCATATTAAATTTCCTTTCAAAAATGGTCCTGAATTTTATTTGGCATGTGTCACTCCCTCTTCAATGCGTCACGGTAATGAATTTCAATATCAACCTATAAAAATTTAAACCGTCATTTAAAAATAGTTTTGATTGGCTATATTCTATAAATGTTAGTCAAAGATGTTGCGCCGAAATATGCGCGGTGTTAAGAAAAGCGCTATATTCTGCCCATGTTGGCACAATTGAACAATTGTTTTTGGGGGCATTTTTGAGCTGGCATTAGACGTCCATGTTATTTATGGTCGCAGGTTATACTCTAACAAAATAAGCGAAATACTTCAAAGCATACCCCTACAATTTTATTGACATTTGATATTCACCTACTTTCATAATACAAAATACGTAAAAGAGACGGCAAACACATTATACTCGTATTAAATAAACACCAAAGAGACAACTAGCATTTCACAATCGCGCATGCATTTTTGAGGTAGTTATTGATAAACATTGGTTTATCTTTGTTACTCTCGATCGTAAAGAGCATAAGCCTGTCTCTTTCTCTAAGTCAATCAAATCGTCAAAATGGCGTCCTATTTATTATTCAATCATAATAATTATAGTTAGTGTTCCTATATACCTACATACATACATACATGCCATGCAAGACTTTAGCTATACCTAGTTGAAGTACTCGTATTTCACCGATAGTGTCATTATTGGACTAATATGCATATTACTTGCTTTCTGAGTTCATGATGCGTCTCACGCTTAGGCAGTCTCACCGCGAGCTACTAAGCTATGAACTATGGGCTATAAACACGAACAAAAGATACACACTCCCGTGTAAAAAAAAGACACGGCGGTGATAAGTAGCTGATAGCATGACACGGGAGTGCGTATCTTTTGTTCGTGTTTATAGCTTAGTAGCTCGCGGTGTCTTACTTGCGTAAAATATTCTGCCAAATATAAAACTTGTGCTAAACTAAACTTAAAAATTACACTGAATTGAATAACTAGGTGCCCCATACATTTTAACCACGCTCGAAAGCTACAAGCGATATACACTGCAAATGATGCTAACCGAAGATAAATCGACATCAATTTGTGAGTTCGAGTCATCAATTGGCTTGTCACGTAATATTAATGCACACTATTTGTTCTGTACAATAACTCTAGTATTTATGAAGCATATTTATTACAACATTTCGAAAAACAACGTTCGTTTTACAATTGTAATAATGCAGTGAAATTGAAATAGTAATGATTTAACTGTTTTGAAATTATCCATTCAAAAACACAAGGCCGGTATAGATTTCAAAGTAAAAATCGTTAATAATTAATTAAAGCATATAAATTGCAATTATTAAGATAATATGAACTATTGGTATTACAAAATAAATGTTTTGACACATTTATATTATTTTGTTATTTAGTATCCAAAAACACGATTATAAGAAACCTTGTTTAGCGAGGACGTAGATTCATGCAATTCTAGATTTTTCAATATAAAATTTCATGCCACCTAACTAATTTAATAATATTTGAAACGTAGTTTACTATACCGGACTCTTTTTAAGATTTCATTATATTTAAATATTTATTTACTATGTGTTCTTGAGTGTGTGTATGTATTAACATACATAGTTGTGAGTATTTCCTCCAGACTAGGAAATAATGTTTTCTCGTCATCATTTCCTCGAAAAATGAAGCGACCGAAAGACTTAATGAAAATAACCTATCATACAGTCATTTGACCATGATAAATGAAGCCACGATCAGAACAGAAGGCTGTTCTAACGACGCCAGGAAATGGCGTTTACAAGGGAAACGGCTGCAATATGTAAGCCCGTCTTATCTTCCAAACATATTGGCTTTCTCTAGGCTGCCCACGGGGATTAGATTATTATTAACGATGCTTTGATATATACAGTGTGTGGCCTTTAACACGGGAGAAAAATGAAATGAGTGACTACTTAGACTATCGGCAATAATCCTGTAAGGGTCCCGGTGTTTCAAAGTGGTTAAAGTTCGGAGATATTGTCATTCAAAGCCTATGGACCTTTAATACTGGATCTTGGCATCACGATGTCGTAGCTTGTCAGTCGCAAGACATCTTGATAGTATACCAGGTACGAAGTCATAACAATAATTTTGTTTTTATTTTTACACTAATTTGTTACGGTTTAAAAAAAATAAAAAACATAAACAAAAAATTACAAAAAAAAGTTTTTTTTTTTAATTATAATATGTGAAAATGATTGTCGATCAGCTTATTAATGCATCGTTTAAATTTTCGCCCGGTTGTAGGCCACACACTGTATACTGTGGAGTTGCGTCAGAAACTATGAGACTTAGATATGGGAATAACATGATTTTCTGTGATCGTTGAACAGTTTTTTATCTACTCTACAATTCTTACAAGAATAACTAACGTCGAGTAACTAGTAAATTATTACAATTGCATTTTTATCTTAAACCTATACATGTCACTCTTAAAAATACATTATCTTTAATTCCTAATAAGTAGGGATCGAAACTATGGGTGCAAAACTTTAACAAAACTGCAAAACTGACATATAGGAACACTTTATCCAAGAAAAATATGAATATTATTGAAAAATATGTATTTATTTTTATTGCCCATATAGGAATCTTGAACTAACAATGTTTGGGTGTGTATTTTATGGGTGTATGTGCTCTTTCATGTCCACTTGACAAGTTTTATTAAATTTTGCACCCATAGTTCCGATCCCTACTAATAAGGCCTACAAACATTTTAATTCATCAACAGCGAGTGTTATTTCCCCCATCAATTTCCATATTAATTGAGTTAAAACACGATTCAATAGTTTTCAACTCAATTGGGACGCATCCGGAGTTCCGAGCAAACCTTACACTTCAAAGTGGTCTTTAGGCTTCGGTTAAGACGCGCAAACTTACCTCTGCGGTTAGCCAGAACTATAATTAATATCCGCCGTAGCCACGCCAACCAAAGGTTCTTTGACACCGGAGGTTTCAGGACGGCAAACGTGAGCTTGTAATTTGGACAGCCACGATCGGCCTAGCTTTGAATGGCACATTTCGGTGTTCGTGCTGTAAACGGTAAGGGGAATCTACTTATTGGGTTAATGCATTAATATGATCAAATACATACAGTGTGTTACCATGTTTCAGGGTTTTACGAAAATGGGTAATAATACGTTGCTGGCAATCGTTTTCAAGTACATTGAATTATCAAACTGCGATTAGAATGGGACTCGAAAGTACGGTTGACACAACAGTGTATAAGTCAATCTAGGATTATATTCATAGTTATATTCATATATTGAAAGTTTAAGTGCAAAATCTTACAGACAATAGATTAATTAATCATTCACTACATCTATAAACAACTCTTTTCTTGGTAAATGTTGTGTCATTTATTGTATCAACAGTAATCTCGAATCGCTTTCTGATTCCGGTTTGATAATACATTGCTCCACACAGAATTTTTCTAAACTTAATTAGGTTTAAAATTAGAATTGTAAATCCAATAATACGAGTACTCACGGTTTGTGTAAAAATCTGCGTCTCAATCCTCGGTTTCAAGAAAAGCCTGCATGATGTTAACACACTGTATAATTATAATACATTATGATTGTATTGTAAGGCCACCAAAAATTGGTGCCATCAATAATTTACATATTTAATTTGCTTACTAAACGATGGTCCATTTTAGGTATAGGCATATGGCGGTACTTAATTGCATCTGTGAATAGTTATTAGACTTATTAGTTATGACTGGCAATTGATTGCACTGTTTATAAGGGTAGCGCTTTAATAGATCATATGAAGAGATATGTGATAAAATCAAACACTCAACTCACAAAGGACTAGTAAATTGCTCATAGAACGGATAAGTCTGATAACTGACGATGTAGAGAGAATTTTGAATGGCATACCATAATATATGATACAACGTGGGACGGACCCATTAGATCAAGATAGATTTAACAGTTGGGTTGCGTAGTTATTATTCCTTGGGGAAGCTTTTATCCAACTCTATACACTGAAATGTTGATATTCATCTGAATAATCACATCGAAATGTACGTTAGCAATTTAACCCAAGCAACAAATGTGCAAAAGCCTCTCTCCCGGAATTTCGACGCGCATCGCTGAATTCTTTAGCTACGTGCATTTTGCATTCATAACAGAAATGATTGTGGAATGCGAATATACAGAACGAACGAATTGCTGAATACTGACGTAAATTAGACAGGACTGTAAATGCAATTGCAATTTGGTATTTCGTTCATGTCGGTAATATCGACAAATTACGCTGTGTTCGTTCGTCTGGAGATGCGTTCATTTAATGTATAATGATCTACGCTTTACTTGCTCTAAAAGCGGACAAGCACTATAGGGACCAAATATCGTGATGGTGCAAAATTAGTTTTCCCAATTACTAAAAGAAAACGCCGTTTTAGAACATTCACCGTAGTTACTATATATAGCGAATGTTACCGAAAATGACACATCACTAAAAATTCTGGACTAACAAATGACTATAAGTTTCTGAGAATAAACTCAATAAGCAATAATTGATAAAAAAAGATCCATAGAGAAGGTTTTATCAGGCGTTACTTTTAATTTGGGGTGCAGTATGGCAGGACCGAAGCACATTGTAGTTATCCTTCGATTTTCTTTTGTTTTAACAACTATTTTAGCTGTTTATGGTGATAAAAGGTATACTGCCGTGCAATTCCTAAACCACAGTAACTGCCAAAAGTCGATTTTGAGATAATAGCAAAAAACAGTTTTAAAGTAATATATTTTCCAAGATTTGATAGTTATTGAGATTTTTTTTTGCCCAAAATGAAGTATTAAAATCGTACAATATGATAAATAAAAAAAAAAAACGCTTCTGCAATTTCTAAAATTAAATATGTGTTTTTTTCGAAATTCTGTGTTTGTACTGCGCTTTTAAAAACAGGGAAAAATATAACAATTACTAATTAAGACACAGTAAAATGACCACTTACTGCACAAATTTTGCGTGCTTTATAGAGATAGGCGGCATTTTACAGGTTAAACTGCAGTAAAAGGGACTAGTGTACTGTAATTTAACTAGTATTTTGATTGAATTTTCGTGCTACGAACTTCATTCACAGCAGTAAAATATAGTTTTTTTTAATAAAGTAATTAAAATACAACAAAACTTTGTAACAGCCTTACATGATTTTATTACTAAGAAATTCAAACACGCTTATCAAATTTCATGCTAATGTGAGACACAGAAGGAAGTAAAAAACGATTTAAAAGTTACTTGGAAAACGCAGTTTATTTAGGGATTTGCCGTCAATAATACAAAAAATAGACAAAAATTAAGGTTTATTACCACATTTTCTTAAGCAATGAAATAACAATCTACTTTAGGTACCAGTATCGGTTGTAATCCTAGCAAATGGCACATTATATTTAGCCTTACATTGATTTCAATGAGTAAGGTCACGACTGATTATGGCGTAGCACTTCTACGATTAATTTTAATAAATATAATTTCTTACGTATTCGCGTCAGTTATATATCAAAAAGTCTTTAGAATACTGTATATTATAATACAAATCCCCATTAAAAGAATAAATTGTCTTTAATTATGACCTATTACTACAATACGTAGTACCTACTCCGCTCCTGGAGTATATTTATGTATGACACATTATAGGTTTTGTTATGTTTTTTTGGAGAAAACTAGGAAACAAATTTTTTTCTTTAAAGCACCCTGTTAATAAGATGAATAAATGAAACCTCTTTAGTCATAATTCTAGAACCGCCGGCTGGTTTGTGGAGGCCTTTAATAAGGCTATGACAAACAGTGCTTAAACAAACATCTTGATAGGATATTACATAGGGGATGATTATTTAGAAAATAAATTATAATGTTCATTTTTGTTCGGTAAATATATCTTTTTAAATTTCTAATGAAAGTTAATTGTTTTGATGTTAATTAACGTCCCTTAAATATCCGTGACTAATTTAATAACATCATATATATTTTTATGTAGCAATTCATTAAAGAAATGATTTAGAATTTACTTTTATATTTTATGTTTAGCTTTGAATTTAAACTAACATAAAGAAATTTGTTAAATGCATCTGGAATTACCGTATAAGAAACTTAAATCAAAAAGTATGTAGCAATCATATCGAATCCCAAAACAGGTAAATACAAATTTCTAAATACTCACCACATCACAAGCCTTAGGTAATTGAGCTTACCGTGGGACTAGGTCGATTTGTGTAAGATGTCCCAAGTCCCATAAATATTTATTTATTTATTTATTTCTAAATACTCTATTATTGACCGGTATTGGCGGTATTCGTATAATTCTTATGTATAATCTACTTTATACGTTACGGCGAGGTACCGCAATCAAGACCAAATGTAAGTAACAATTTACTATGACATAACGATGATATTTGTTGGCAAGGCATTGCTTCATAAGATGATACCGCCGCCTATGAACCATAACTCGCATAGCAAAATTAAATGTACAAACTATAGAGAAGGTTTATTTTTTTCGTCAATTAGGTAACAATACCTTTATGTGTTTAACTATATAAGTTTTTATTCGGTTATCAACAGACGACACCTTGGTGGTTTTAAATTGTAAACAGGTCAAGAATTATTTTACTACCTTAAACAGGATGTTCTAACGATATCACTATAAGCCCTCTTCAAGGAACGTCCGAGATGGACCTACTCGTAACTCGAATTTGCCACTTAAAATAAACGTCTAAATGCAGTTAAAATAGTCAAATAACATAAAAATACTGCCTAAACTGCAGCCCCTTGGGGTGCTACTGTCCTTTAGCTAGTATTATTTCTATTGAAAGTAATAGAACATACAGCATAATGTGTACATTAATGAACTTGTTACTGCAGTTTAGATCGCAATACGATACTTATTTGAACAGTAGCGTACCACTTTAAATATCGTTATTTTATTCCTACTGCGTCTTAACTAGTAATTATGCTTATTAATCTATGAAACTAGAAACGCAGTACAACACTTTTAGCATAAAAATTGTATACTGTGTTTTAATTAGTTTCTTTATAAACGAAATACTATGAGTTTACATGCTAAAAATCATGATAATCTACACCTGTACTGCGTTTTAGTTAGTATCAGCCCAAAAACCGTAGCCGTAGACCATTTTACTGCGTTTTATATTGCATTATGCAGGAAAAACTAGTCACTTACTGCTTTTGGGGTTTCGAGTTTCCATGTTCCAGTTTTCCAAATTAAAAACCGATCGATTGGGATTATGCGTTTTGATTTGCTCATTATAGATCACCAATAAACCAAAAATCGGAAAATTGGCAGTTACTGTGGTTTAGGAATTGCACGGCAGTATATCAGACATTTAGATAATAGTTTAGAATATTAAAGATAGGCTAAGATAATCTGTAGGTAATACTCCTTGTGATAAATATTTTTTTATTGAACCGAGGCACTGCACTGTGAAGTGATTATTTAATATTATTGGTTATTGTCGAATGCAGAGCTGAATCGGAATGCAAGTTAGCAATTGAATCGAGCTGTGCAACGAATAATCCTAGACAAGCCTTGCATCTGTATTTCCGCACCGTCGGGTATTATGGTGCAGCGCTATGAATTGTTCAGCCTTTACCAATGAGTTCGTATTCGTACAGTTTCCAGCCACAATGAACTACCGATACCGCTTGAATGTGTTTAGGCAATCACAAAGTTGAATATATGGGTGCGACTTTTAATAATTGTATTATATTGATACGGTATTAGGTATTGCATCGATATCCTACAGTGTCGACGAGCCCTTATTACCTAGTGACATAGTGAGTTGTGTGCAACCCGCTTTTCGAGAAAAGTGACAATGAGGGTAGTTCTCCCCCTTCGCCGCCCCCGCCAGCACTGCCCGCGGACAGTACACGGTCTAGCCGAGCGCAAGCCCGCAGTACACGTCGGGCTTTGGTCATGGGTACTCCATGATGAGGATCCTCTAAATGGATCAAAATATGTCGAGCAATAAAATCCCGTTTGATAAATATTGAAATAACTATATTGATACGGTAATAATTAAGGCGCTTAATTTAACATCACCCCAATACTAGACAAGTAGACAGGTCGTTGGCCCATTTTTGTATAATTTTCCGTACCACAATTATTTTGATTAAAACTATTGAGAGCCAAGGAGGCTTGAACACACGATTATCCTGTTATTGACAAATTAAAACACTGTTCCAAGGGATAGATCGAGTGAAACCTGGGGGTTACCATGACGTACTAATGCGATTCAGTTTAGGTTCAAGGAAAGCGACAGTGATATTCGACTCGTATAGCCTTGTCCCTTTCTCTACCTAAACTGAACCGCATTAGTACGTCATGTAATGTCAACCCCCCTGTAGGTTTCTGGGCCTTTGTATGGAATAGCGTTTTTTTGCTATTGGAATATTGAACTTACTTTATATAGATGATTTATGTTTATATTTCAATCTATAATCATAATAACATTATTATAATAACAAATCGGATCAATGGATGCGGACAGCTCACGACTGATCATTGTGAAACTCTCTGGGGGAGGCCTATGTCCAGCAATGGACGTCAATTGGCTGATGATGATGATGATGAATAACAAATCTGGCGGCTGCACCTATGAGTACAGTGGACTATAATGCGATGTATCCATTTTTTCACGTTTTTACAATATAGCAACTGTGCGTCTCATATTCACACAGTTTATATTCACACTACAACATCCCTAGTAAGGGTATCGATGCGTGGCTTTCAAAACACACAGTATTGTCGATACCTATAGTGGAGCGAACAACAGTTCGCTAAATGTTGGAGAGAATCATAACGGGAGAAGTATTAATGAACCATACATTTATATCATTGATTACGTACTGATCATTAGCGGTGCCGTCACTTTAGTCGATATTTGTTTCGATGAATATTTCGATATTTTCTATGCGCCATTAGAAATCGAAAAAAATCTAAGCAAATATGGCTGACTTTTAATAACTTTGTTTCATATTCATATTCGTTTATTCATAAAATCAAAATGTAACATGTCAAAAAATAATAAATAAATGTAAATTAAATTACAAATATTTACAATAGTCAAGATATTCAGATTCATTAATAGGTAATAGTTTCTCTTTTGATGTCGTAAAAGGGCATTTGGGCGTTTGTTCCGAGTCACTTTCGTGGTCACACTTTTCGCGATAACGGATGATAATTTTAACTTCGTTTCTGTTATCTTGTAAATGTACGGGACATCTACCAAATAACCGAAATTCACCATAAAGCCTACAGTCAACTCTTAGAAAATGTGACCACGAAAGTGAGGCGGTTGAAACGCTCGAATAATGACCAAAAAACTCGCTCATAAATATTTTTTTACGCTAATACTAATAAATATCAATAACTTTAAATAAAATATATGTAAACTTAAGGTTAAATAAGTTGGTGATAAGACCAAGATTGTATTCTGTAAGTACGTTTGTACATCTGAAACAAACCTAAAAACTTACATTATTCCGTAATCACGCACTTATAAAACACAATCTTGGTTTTATTAAGAACTTAAAATCTTAAACTTTGTTTATGTACATTTTTACATAAAATTATTTTTGTTTTTTAGTATTAACGTAAAAAGATTATCTGGGAACATGTTTCACGATATCTATCAAAGGCGTCAAATGCTGTAGAAAGTCAGCCATATTTATTTTTAACACGTTCAATCCGTTAGGGGGTCTTTCGACCTCCTATAAAGTATGGTTAATTACGAATTAAACTGCCGCAGCGAATGTGTTATATATTTTTTTGAGATTTTACTGAGGATTGGTATCGATTTGTGTACGTTTTTTCGTTTTCTACTGGCACACGAAATACAATGTCTTCCTTAGCTAGGTCCCTTAGCACAAGAACCTCAACGTAAAGACTTAAAATATCACCTGTCTGTTTAGCGTGGCAGAGAATGAAGTAAACAATAAAATTGTTATTCAGCGGCTGACGGCGACGCTTATTGAATCGTGTCTGAATAGGGAAACAATTCCTTTACAACCTGACTTCGTTCTTACTGTTGTCTACGAGGGTCATCATCATCAGCCTATGTTAGTCCACTGCTGAACGTAGGCCTCGCCTAGGCGTATAGACGCATTAGGAGGTAAATGCCCATAATCACTACGCTGGGCAAGCGGATTGGCGATCGCAGTAATGTGTCCACTATGACGACGCTGCTGCCCATGTAGAGTGGTCAGTGACACTTCGATCCCTTAGTCGACTCTTACGACACCCGCAGGAGGAGTTGGGGTGGTGACAAATGTATTCTTACTGCCGTCACCACACGGCAAGTCTACGAGGGTATTTCTCAAATAATATGACAGGTGTGTTACGACCATGTCCAAATGGTAAGGGTGCAGCTCCACTGACGCGGAGCGGAGCGGAGCTGTGGAGCTCGGCCAATGAGTCCGCATCACAGTGTTTCGAATTCGAATTTGAAGAATGTAATTGGTCAATTTTACATGTTCATAACACACCTGTCATATTATTTGAGAAATGCCTGCAAACGCGAGTTCGAATCTTACCACTTACTTCAAATCAAACATTGACAAAATGTTCATTTAATCAAGTCACTATATTTCTAAAACCTTGGAAACATTTACAAAAACGGGTATACCAATATTGTTACTTGTAATTTTCATCCCTCAATAGGCAAGATCTTGTAATTCAGAGTGGGTACAATATTAAAGAACCAAATCTAACAAAAATGTAGAAGTCATAAGGAAAATTGCTGTTGCATCGGACGATAGTAGGCCTACATCCTTCCTTCTACCTAGCGTTATACCGGCTTTTGCCAGGGACCGCTTTCCTGCTACATTTCCTCCACTTTGCGCGATCCTGGGCATCTTCTACTGTAAGCCCATTCACACCTTCACGACATCTAGCCATCGCTTATTTGGTCTGCCGCGGGGTCGGGGGCCGTCAAGGGCTAGGTTAAGGCATGTGTTTCCTACGTAGTCAGGTGGCCTACGACAAAAACGTGACCAAACCACCGAAGACGGCATTCTTGAAGCTTCTCCGCTACGTCACGGACTCCGAGGCTGCCACGGATGTACTCGTTCCGAATGCGGTCAGCACACGTAACGCCGCACATCCATCGCAGCATCTTCATCTCTGTAACGCGAAGCTCCTGAACGTGCCTAGTGCCTACATAGAATAGTAGGCCTACATCGAACTTCAAAATTCCTAAAAGTCGTGCAATTGTCTCTATCACCCCAACGAATACGTCATTAATGTGACGGAGACAGATCCTCGAAATTTGCGAATTTCGAGGTTCGCAGCAGACCCTCAGATGTCGATTATTTTTATTTGTTTTCCCACTATCAGCATCCGTGTTGTTTTAGTAGCTGGTCTCAACTCTTAACTTTTTATGACGCGGTTTTATTATTGCCTCCGTTTGATTTCATTGTCGATCGATATTCAGATTAGATGGTGCCATAGTTTATTGGTAAAAACCGAGTTCTGGGTTCAAATTCCCGCGAAGACATTACTTGCGTCTTTATTTATCACAAATATTCGTTCCTTGGTCCTGGCTGTCTATGTATATAAGTATCTATGTATTATATTATATATATCGTAGCTTAGTACCCACATCACAAGCTTTAATTGAATTTACTGTGGGATCGGGTCAATTTATGTAAGATATCCCAAGATATTGTATTTATTGAAATAATCCCAATACATTATCAGAAACCTTAAATTTTCTTAAAGATATTGCTTTCAAGTATACCAGTATCTAAGTTTTATGTTAAATGCAATGTATACATACATGGTAGCCAAAAAAATATTCAGTGCATTTCCGATACCAGTCAGGTTTTGGGACGCAGAATAGATGCCTTAGGAGAATTCTTTAAAAATTAATTTCAGAAGTAGCGGTACCTAGTAAGTAGGTAGTACTTACTTAAGTACCTAGTACAATTTTACGTACAATATCAAAAAACTATCGGCCGTTCTGAAACTTCCAACAAGCCCCTAGGAGGCCTATTCTATGTCCCAAAAGCTCACAGTCAACGGGAATGCACTTATATTTTGGCCACCTTAAGTATAACCTTAATTTAAATAATCGTACAGAAACTCAGTAGATCAAGGTGAAACAATGTGTACACAATGTACATCAGTGCCTCTTAATAATTATATTTTTCACATTTGACTGGAGTAGACACTTGCCTACGCGCAGATAAATATAATTTTCATCTACATAATAGCAAACGGATATTACTAGGTAAATCGAATAGATCCAAAAGGAATAATGGGAAAACGGAAAAAATAGATTATGTGTACGACGGTAAGAAATTCAAGAAATGTCGGGATCGCGTGCCGAATCTAACAGCTTTTGTACGAAATGTACGTGAAATATCTCTAGTACCTACTTATTACTTTTATTTGTTGGCTCTTAACCGTAAATCCATAATCACTACATAGTATAAAATAAAGTCACTTTTTCTGTCCCTTTGTACATACGCTTAAATCTTTAAAACTACGCAACGGATTTAGATGAGATTTTTTTTAATATGTAGAGTAATTCAAGAGGAAGGTTTTTATGTAGGTATAGTACCCGTGCGAAGCCGGGGTGGGTCGCTAGTGATATATATATATATACAGGCTGGAAACAACGAAGGCCACAATATAAGTTAATATTATAGATATTTAACGATTTCGGGTTTAGTAGTTATTAAGTTTATGGTTGTTATTACAGCCTTAGGCCAGCCGTACACCGTAGGGACGAAGCTATACTAAGAAACGAGAGGTGAATATCACTATCCCATTCTTTGGTATAGCTCCGTCCCTACAACTTACGTAAGAACTCACAAGTGTAATTCCGGCCTAAGGCCCAATGTAAATTACAATGTACACTCCACTTCAATGAAATTTAAACCTTTCATAAACTTAATAACTACTAAACCCGAAATCGTTAAATATCTATAATATTGACACGTTTGACGCCGGTGACACGCATATTTAACCGAAAAAACTGTAATCCTATGCCAGTGACACACATAGTGATCAAAGTAATCTTATTCTCATGCCACTAGCATTAATCAAGTTCTCACTCCTATGCCAGTGGCATAAAAATACGAACGTTTTTCACACAAGTGCTGTGTCGCCGGCATAGGAGTACAATCTTTTCGGTCACACATGCGCCACTGGCATAAGATTTCTATCAAATAATTCCGATCGGAAGGTTCTCGAGTGGCGGCCACGTACCGGAAGGCGCAGCGTGGGTAGGCCTCCCACAAGGTAGACTGATGACCTGGTGAAGGTCGCAGGAGTCCGCTGGATGCGGGTAGCACAGGACCGGTCATTGTGGCAATCTTTGGGGGCCTATGTTCAGCGGTGGACGTCTTTCGGCTGACATGATGATGATGATGATGAATTCCGATCGGCATAGTATTAGCACTTAGTGAAACAGTACCGGAGGCGGACGTGTTAACTTTGTCACTAAATTCTGCACATTACCGCTATCGATAAATATAAAACGTTTTCGCCATTTCCTTTCCTCAGCCATATTCTCCCAAGTCGCCATGCCGCAAATGTGCACATCGGCTTTTTACAACGTCATTATCATCATGAGGCTGAATTCTGCGCTTTAAGATAATATCCCAATCTATTGCTAAGAATAGCGGTAACCGAATACTGTTGAATTATTCCAAGTTAAAAAGAATAATAGGTACCGTAAAACGGGGTAAATAGGAACGTAGTAAATGATCTGTTAGCCCAGCACAATCAGTCCAATTTAGAACAACAGATTTTTTCATATGTGTAATTCTAAACTGGACTGTTTGTTTTTGCTAACAGACTAGTTTACTCTACATTCCTATTTACCCCGTCATTCCTATTAACCCCTTTTTACGGTATATAACGTGCATGAGAATTATCATAGGAGTATTAACGATTTTCACTTTCAAGTGTATACCTACAGTCCTAAGAGTCCATTAAAGAAACTTCCCATATACACGGTGTTGAGTCCAGAGTCACACACCGTATAAATAAGTCATACTAAGCAACTATTATGGGACTAAACCCAAAATCGCAAAAAAAAACCATTTTCATGCAAAGTGGTTACCTTTTTTTATGTGACGAAGCTAGACAACTGAGCTCTCAGCCCACCTGATGGAAAGCAGGAATTGAGGCCCATGGACATAGTGACCAAAAAATCGCCTATGCTCTGCCTACCCCGAGGACTTAGATGGATTGCCTCTATCTATGCCAGTAGCCCAGTGTTTATACCGGCTTAGTATATGCCAGTTATGCCAGTAATTACCTAAGTGATCTTGACATTTTATTTGGGAAAGTGTTTTTTTTACGATTTCGACGTTGATCCCATAATACAAGTTGTTCATGACTTATAATAATTGCTAATACATAAAAACCGATCCCATATCCATATCCTATAATACAGGTTAAACCTAGTTTAGAAGCTGGAAATCTATGAAACATTCTGCTAAGGGACGACTCCCTTAGCACAATGTTTGTACTACTGTATACCTACATTATGTCTAGTTATAAGTTTTGTGTACAACAATAAACAAATATTAAATATTATATATACAGCGTGTGCCAGGTTATTAGTGACTTAGCAAACACCCTGTATGGAGCAAAATATGTCGAATTTTCTTTACTTAAGAAACGTGAGCCTATTCACTACTGAAATATAATTTAAATGCAATAAAAAAGTCTTTCCCATTTATTCTAAGAAGATCAAACATAAAAGCCGCACTCAGAACATTACATCATTAAGCGTAATACTCGCGAGCACTCGCCAAACGTGCAATACGTTTACATCGTTCAAGATGCTCCGCGGTTTTGCACCTTATGCGATTGTAATAAGCAGCAGTACGCGTACATATGTAACCTTGTCGTGCGACGTGAGAAACACTTCTCATTTAGTCGAGCATTCGTATCCTATTACCGTTTGTACTGCTCTACCGTCAAATTCGACGTTTACTATAAATAGCTGGGGGGTTACCAAGACGTACTAATGCGATTTCAGGTCGAGAGAAAGGGACAAGACTATACAAGTCGTATATCTCTGTCACTTTCCCCGAACCTAAACTGAATCACCTGGTCTCAGGTAGCTTTGAGAAAAAGGGACTTTCATAATAGCTATAGCCTCGCCCTGCCCAATGTGATTTATAAAGGACATATTCGATTGTTTAGAACAAAAGAAAAGCAATTATATTCACGAATTCATTAGGTTTCAATTTCAAAAGCTCTAATTTAGTATACGGGCAGGACGGGGATATATATAATTAAACGGTTAAACTCACGTGTCAGAATGCGTGACATGTTTCGGAGAGCCTAGGTCTCCATTATCAAGCACTGAGCGCGGCGCGTACAATCAACAACACACCTGTGAACACAGGCAAAGTGCCAAAAATATGTAAACAGAACTTTATTGCCTGGACATAAAGGTGTGTATACATATTTCTGGCACTTTGTCTGTATACACAGCTGTGTTGTCGATTGTACTTTCATGATCGATTCGGTCCTTTCTTGTTATACCTAAATTAAAGAAACTTTAGTGTTTGGATGCTGTGGATCGAGAATTTCGTGATCGATTTGATTTATTTTGTTTACGCAGTTTAGACAACAAAACTATAAATTGTGATGATGATGATGACGACATATTATAAATAGATATTGTATTAGATAATGCGCTTCTATTTCTTTTTACATTCTATTTGAACTGACTTTTCCTTGCCATGTCTCTGATTTCATGAAAACAAATTCATAAGCAGCTTTCCCTTTCAAATGTTTTATTCAATTTCCCCTTGTGCACTTTATGTGTCAAATTTATTTCACGCATGATCCAACGAAATATTAACGGCACTTTATTATACGCATGGAAAAGAAAAAACACGAGTGTCAAACCCGCTGCGTAACAGTACCTTGCCATTAAATTCGCAGGTTCATAAACATGCGTAAATAAAAAAAACACTTGAAAAAAATCTAATCAAAATGACAAAGGCATTTTTCCATAATTCCGGCCTAAAATATCAAAATTCGGAACAAAGGGAAGCGTCGGAACGAAGCGACTGAATATAAAACGCGGCTCAGCCATTCACTCACTCGGTCACACGGGAGTCGTTCATTCAGCCGGTCACTAACTCTTTTAACTTCGGTCTTGAATGGAAACTTTTGAATTCATAATCGTTTCGGATTAACTATTCTTTTGATGTTCTGTTTTAGTTTACCTTCAGAGTTTAAATGGTTCGTGAAGAGTTGTTCAGCGGGCGTTACTTGTGAATAATTTAAGTGAGATATAATTTTTTGATGGCTACTAACGAATAAATACGAATTCACTTTGGTAAAATTGGGACCGTACTTGAAGCTTTTAAACATCTTACCAATCACGTTCGGTCGATCATCTTTTATTGACTTTGTAGCTTATAACAAGTTTATTAAATAATGTTACCCTAGGCTGTGAACGAGTAGTATACGTAGTACGAGTATTTCTCACTTCCTGGCCAAAGCAAGAAGTAAAATTCTGCAACCCACAGGCGGTAATTAATGTATTATTGTGGGCCCCGAACGCGTTAAAATTAATGGTATTTAGTTCGCCTAATTAAGAATTAGATTCAGATTCAAACGTGTTTCCAAAAAACTAAGTTTTCGCCTTTTCGCATTAGTTTTCACAAACATAACTCTTGATTCTACAAGTAAAAAGTGCAGATACTGTTCTTACGATAATAATTGCCTACAAAGCTGGAGGTTTGGGGTACTAATCCCGGCGACGACATTATTTATGTATTTGTTTATCACAAGTATTTGTTCGTTGGTCATGGCTTTCGTCATCTGGTAAAAAACTCGTTCTCCTCACGTGTGAAAGTCCGTCGGAAAAGGAAAACAACAATTACTTTAACATTTCACCTTACTGTGAAAGCAAGCAAGGAGTAAAGCCAGAAAAAAAAAGTATTTGTTCGTTGGTCGTGGCTTTCGTCATCAGTATGAAGCACATGATTGGCGCGACAGTATCTCGCCGCGAGATAGTCTATCCGCCCCTCTTTTGTTAATATAGCTTGTGAAGGACGGGAGATCTATCTCGCGGTGACATACTGTCGCACCCATCATGTGCTAAGCCTGCTGGTACCCACATCACAAGCTTTAATTGAGCTTACCGTGGGACGTTTTTTGTGAGATGTTCAAGGATATTTATGTATTTATTTCATAATTACCTGCCAGTCCATCACAAGGCTAAAAAGACACTTAAAAGCATTCTTGTCAAATAACCCCACACAGTAAAGCTTTGTTAGATATCACGACATCCAATTATTTAGAATGTAGTGCGATCACCCTAAGCGCCTTGTAGCCGTAAAGTTGGACAGAAAGCGAGAGGTTGCCGATCCGCTGGATCAGCCAAATCCGAAACACACCAGATACAAAGCCGTGTCGTGGGACACACAGCTTTGCCGGGATACCATTAAAGCAGCGATAAGAAAAGACAACATAACTAAGAATAGAAATTGTTGACTAATACCGGTAGTTAATAGTGCATTTCGATGCAAGTGCGAATATTTTTTTTTTCGACTTGGGTGAAAGTTGGAGCCCGAGTGAAACGAGGGCGACAATCACCCAAGTTAAAAAGAAGTTTTTATACGTGTATCTGACTTTTTTCATAACAAGTGCCTTAAAAAGATATTTTAAAGTTTATTTTTCCGCACTAGTTAGGAAAAATTGTTTTTTCTTTTGTACAGATGGTCCCTTTTTTGGCTCTAGTGCGAGAAGTGTGTCATTTTACGTCGGGTTCAAAACTTCGCAGGGCTATAACAAACGTCGTACGAGACACGTTCAAAAACGAAATTCGCACTTGTGTCGTAATGTACTAATTTGACATTATGCACGACATAATACACGAATAAATTATTACAAAGATGTAGATTACAGTAATTTTAGTACAGAGCTTCTTTTCAATAAATTGGAAAGAACTTAAAAGAGTACGAGTAGATAATTTGGCATTCAAATTCAAACGTGACATCGCTTTTGTGCATTTCATCTAAAACTTCATAGTGTCGATAGTTTTGACTGATCGAAAAAAGATGTTGATTTGATTTGCCCATGTCTATTAACTATTTTGAGGTAAACCAATTATCAGATAGATTTTTTTTGCAGTACAATTAAATCTAGCAATTGGGTATAAATGTAAAAATCATACTTTATTAACGTATGTTTCGATTGCATGTTAACAACTAGTTTATTAGGTAAATGCGTGTTATAATTTTAAAATATTGGTATGTTTTTAACCGTTGGTCCTCGGCATTATACCTTATGGTCATGATCAGATTTAGGTTTTCGTCATTTCGGTGGATACTTACCTAAAGTTAAGGAATACATAAATCAGAAAGATTGTGGGCGGTGCATTAACAAAAACATTAATTAAAAGAAGGTAATCAAAACAAAGCATAATTATTCTCAAAAACAAATAAAATACTAAGAATACTAAAATACACATTGTACATAATCATATAATATATAATATAAGTATACCTATCAGTTCATCGCTAAATTTTAACCTAAAAGTCATATTGTTAGAAAGCATAGTACTCGTATTTTTTTAAGATTTCCGCAAGAAACATGCACGAGTAAAATTTTAAAAGTATCCGTATCTACTTGCCGTCTACGTCGTAGTGTCGTAGCACCGCTACGAGCGTAGAGCGTCTACGAGGTGCTCATTCGTTACAACTGTAGTATCATAAAGCAAGAGCAAAATTTATTTCATAGCGCTGTCGTTTCTGTTGTTAGACATGATAATAAAATACATAACGAAGCCAAGTGAAGTTTTGTTTCTAATGTACATACGTAACATTCATAGTAGGTACCTACTAGTATACACTTTGTTATAAGCTTAGCTTAGGTACTTTAGCCATACTAAACCGGTGTCAGATAATTAATTAGTAGATATATGTTTATAAAACCTCGTTATTATTATTATTTATTTTGAAATAATAATTATCATTTTATAAGCCCACTATTGATGATTTTAATTTTTTTTTTGGACCCACGGATCTAAATTTAGAGGGAGGAGATACATTTTTTTTAATTCCGAAATGTTCATCTTTTTTTTGGTGTGGGTAGCCAAACAAACAACAAGTCAAAATTGTAGAGCTGTATTAATTAATTCATTAAATTTAGTTATAAATATTATCCGAATGTAAATATCACTTACATGCAATAGTTTCTTCCTCATTTGCACCCACAGCTTATATTCAACACTTTTTTTAAAGTTTCTTTGTGTGAGCCTACAAAGTTCAAAGTTCACTTGGTAAGAAAAGCATAATAATTTTAATAATCACTGAAATGGACCACCTGGTGAAACTTCAGAAAAGCCTGGATGACATGAAGGCCATGTTTAAATCCCAAATGGCCTCATTTGAGAGTTCAGTCACAAGCCAGAGTACTGAAGAGTTGCCTAGCGGGTACACAGCATTTAAGGACTTGCTATGGAAGTCTGTCTCGAGTCTCCAGGATCAAATGGGCTTCGTTCTTAAAACTCTGGAAGAAATGGAGACTCGGTCCCGGGACAATATCCTCCTTCTTCATGGCGTTAAGGAAGCACAGCATGAGGATACTTTGGCCGCTGCGATTGAGATTTTACAGGATAGTCTCAAGGTGGATGGTGTCTCAGAGTATAGCTTTATAGCCTGCTATCGCCTAGGGAAGTTTTCTGTGCCTTCTAAGCCTAGACCTATCATGCTGAAGTTTGCTTGCCTTCGGACTAAGACTGCAGTTTGGGCCGCAAAGAAAATGCTTAAGGGCTCTGGCAAAACATTGACAGAGTTTCTCACAAGTACTCGGCATGCGGTGTTTCTGGAGGCTCGCAAGAGGTATGGGGTTAAAGGTAGCTGGACCAGTGCTGGGCGGGTTGTGGTGCAGTGCCATGACGGTGTGCGCCGTAAAATTATATCTTTGGCTGAGCTAGAAGCGTTGCCACCGCCGACGAATACTGCTAAGGTTGCTGAGGAAGTGGACGCTGCGGCGGGGCCGGCGGCGGCAGCGAAGACTTCGGTGGTCCCTAGACCCGTTCGTCAGGCGAGGCCCAACAAGGCTGATACGGGTACTGGGAAGCGTTAAAGTTCCTCCGTTCGTCGTTCGATGCGTATCCGATGTATCTTTTTCAGTTTCACTCAGTGCTAGTGGTGTAATACATGATCTGTTGCGTCACATACAATAGTTACGAATTACTATTAAGTAACATTTTCATTTTTGTATGTTAATAGCGGTAGTACACATTTCTGATCTATCACAAATTCAACTTGTCGCTTGTCAAATCATTTATCTATTTTTTTGTCGTAACACGAGGCATGGATGCTAGTTTTTTGAGCCACCTGTCAAATTGTAAATTTAATCGGTCTAACGTTTTTGTAAAATTTGGAATAACTTGGGATAATTTTATTACTTCTTTTTATTTCGTTTTATTTAGTTTTTTTTTTAAATTCATTTAAAAAATTTTTGTCAAGTGCATTATGTAAATTTCTTTTTATGTATTTGAGCTGCTGGCGAGCAAATGAGGTGGAATAGTGTTAAATAATTGTTTTTAGTGAAGATATTTATTATTATAGTATTATTTTAGTTAACTAACTCTATTATCTTTTACATATTATATATATTTTGTATTTATTTATTATTCAACCATTCTACTATGTCTGACGATTTTAATAATTCTCTGAACAGTGAATTCTTTTCTATGTCTTCTTCCAGTAATTATAATTCGTTGAGTGATGTGTCAGATATGCCTGACCTATGTGAAAACTTGAATAGCACCTTCAATTCCTCTGTCAAAAATTTTAATGTTGTCCATATTAATGCGCAGAGTGTACCAGCTCACTACCCTGAATTTTTATCATCTTTTGGTGGTAATAATAATATCCATGTTATTCTCATTTCAGAATCGTGGCTAAAACCCTCCCTTCCATCAACACTTTATCCTTTACCTGGGTACTGTTTGATTCGTAATGACAGGATTGGTACTGGTGATGGCGGATCGGGATCCATTCGTGGTGGTGGTGTTGCCGTATACATTAAAAGCAATCTTGCCTGTAGAATAGTTGCACAATCTCCATCCATATACTCAAGTTCTGCCGAGTATCTTTTCCTAGAGGTTATATTACACCACTCCCGAGTTCTCCTTGGCGTTTTCTACAGTCCGTCCTCTAGCATTAATTATTTTGATACCTTACACAATACTTTAATTGATCTAAGTCCCCAGTTTGACCACACAGTTATAATGGGTGATTTTAACACCTGCCTTCTTAAAAATGATGTCCGCTCTGCCAAACTTCGTACTCTTGCTACTTCTTTGAATTTTAGTTTATTACCTTTAGATGCCACACATTTCCCGCATAATGGCCCCCCTTCCCTTTTAGACCTTATTTTAACGTCTTCCCCAGATTTGGTTTCCTTTCATGGGCAATTGAATGCGGTTGGCTTCTCCAATCATGACCTAATCTACGCGACTTTCAAGATTCGTCCCCCTAAAAGAAAGCACAAAGTTATTATGCGGAGGAATCTCCGGGATTTGGATCGAAACGCACTTTATGCCGATATTTCGAGCGTGGATTGGCAAGCTGTTAAGTTGGCTGTGGATGTTAATGTTAAGGTTAAGACTTTCGGTGACATATTGCTTGCGATTTTTGATAAACATGCTCCGCTACAACCTGCCCGTGTCAAGCATTTCCCGGCGCCATGGCTCACGCCTGATATTAAACTACAAATGGCCAAGCGTGACCGGGCTCACATTAAATTTCGGCATGGTCCCAGTGATGCTAATCGTTTGAGGTATGTGACATTACGAAACCGCTGCAATAAGATCTGTAGGGAAGCAAGGCGCCGTCATATCCACAAATCGATCGAGGATTGTCCCCCTTCCAAATTGTGGAATTTCTTAAAGTCTCTTGGGGTTGGCAAAACTCAATTACCAACTTCTAGCTTTTTAGATTTAAATGGTCTCAATCAACATTTCAGTGCTTCACCGGTTATTCTTGACCCGCTTATTAAAACATCAACTTTATCACTTCTTGCGTCTACTGTAAACCCCGACTTAACTCTCTTTGATTTTGGTACTATCTCGGCGGATGAGACGCTTGCGCTTCTAAAGTCGGTTAGGATTCGACGAAAGCCGTCGGTGAAGATAGCCTCAGCATAGATATGCTTATGCTTGTAGCGGATGTCATTGCTCCTATCCTTTCTGATATCCTGAATTTTTCTTTGTCAACTGGGTCCTTTCCTGCTACTTGGAAATATGCTCATGTGATTCCCCTCCCCAAATCTCCCAATCCTGTCTCATTCTCACAATATCGCCCTATTTCTATCCTCCCTGTCCTTTCTAAAATTATTGAGCATTGCGTAAATCGACGTCTCCTGTCCCATCTCAATAGAAATTCGTTGCTTAACCCCCTGCAATCTGGATTCCGCCCCGGGCATAGCACGGTTTCTGCTTTGGTTAAGGTCACTGATGACATTCGACTTAATATTGAGTGCAAAAAGCTTACTGTCCTGGTACTACTAGATTTTAGTAGTGCTTTTAACACCGTCGACTTTGACATCCTCCTCGGTATCCTTCGTACTATGAATGTTACACATAATTCTCTTGCATGGTTTCGAAATTATCTCGTTGGTAGGCGTCAGCGTGTCAGAGTTGATGACAAATTGTCCGAGTGGTGCGACCTCTCCGCTGGCGTACCGCAGGGAGGTGTTCTTTCTCCGCTTCTTTTTTCAATTTTTATAAACAGCATTACCGCAGAACTTTCATCTTCATATCACCTTTACGCGGATGACCTACAGATCTATGCAGCGGCTAGTATTGATAATCTTGCATCTTTAATTGATCAAATTAACACTGATTTGGAGTACATACGCTGCTGGGCATTTAAATTTGGTTTAAAGATCAATGCAAAAAAATCGCAAGCAATTGTTATCGGTAGTCCTTATTTCATAAATAAGCTTTCAGACATGGTGATACCTAATATTATTTTTGATAATATTTCTATTCCTTTCTCTTCTTCCGTCAAGAATTTGGGTGTCATCATTGATCAGACGCTCTCTTGGTCCCCCCACATTGCTGCGGTGAGTCAGAAAGTTTTTGGATCTCTCCACTCTCTAAGGCGGCTGCAGAACTTCCTCCCCTTTAATACGAAATTGATGCTTGCACAGTCGCTCCTGCTTCCCCTCCTGGACTATGGTGACGTTGCTTTCCTGGATCTTAATGAGGAGTTACTCGACAAACTTGAGCGGTTGCAGAACGTTTGTATTAGATACATTTTTGGTCTTCGTAAGTATGATCACGTCTCTAGCTTTCGGTCCCAACTCGGTTGGCTTCCCATTCGCCAACGCAGAGATGTGCATATCCTGTCATTGCTTTTCAACATACTTTTCAATCCTGCTTCCCCTCCTTACCTTACTGAAAGATTCAAGTATTTAGCAGATGGCAGTGGTCACCGTTTGCGTTCGAGTGCCAATATTACTTTAGCTTTGCCTACTAATAAGACCCGTACATATTCTAAGTCATTCACAGTGCACGCTGTAAAGCTGTGGAATGAGCTGCCCCTGGCACTTAGGCAATCGCAGTCTGTTGCATCACTCAAGGTTAATTTGAAAAAGTTCTGGATGTCCAATGTAGTTTGAATTGGTTGAATACTGTATATATATTTATGCTTATATATGTACATATATTTATCTTTTACTTGTATATATTTATTGTTCAGTAATGTATTTATGTATGGTTTTTAAGTTTGATATAGTATAATTAGGTACTATGTATGATTTTTTTGTTTTCCTGTGCATACTTGTTGTATATTGTATGTTTGTCTATCCTGTCATTTTACTCTCCAACTCAATTACTCTAAGGTTAGCTGGAAGAGATCCCTTATAGGGATAAGTTCGCCTTTGTAATAACATTTTTATTATTATGTCGAAATTTTTATTTTGTACAATAAAGTGCTTTACTACTACTACTACTACTACTTCATCTCTGAAAAAAAGACTTACTCAACGATACTCCATACTATAAGACAACAGAAAAGTAAAAAAAAACTGTATTTTATTCTACCACTTTGTTGGCGTGATTAATATGTCTACCCATCAAATTGCAAATTTCTACTAATAACGGCCATTGTGCTATGCTACAGACGGACAGATTGACGGACGGACAGACGGACATGTCGAAACTGGTTTACTACGGAACCCTAAAAAGTCAACATCTAAAACGTTCTAGTATAAAACAAAATCTGGCCATAACTCGAGTGTATCGCAAGGGTCTATGGAGTGCGTTGTTTTGCCGCGGATCATTGAGCCAAAGTATAATGGCATTGTCTTTCATACTCGAGGGGGTTCGGCTTGACTGCGCTCAGCAGTATGGGTAACGTATTCAGACGAAAAATATGGGACAATATTACATATAATGACGTATTTTACAAAAGCATTCGCAAGGTCGATTGTAAAAAATATACCTAGCTAAGGCCTTTAACTTTTTGTTTGCCAGATTATTTTTCGAATAGTTTTCACATACACGAATCCATTTCCAGGCATACGAGGGCTCAATGAACACAAAATCACTACATAGTATAAAACAAAGTCACATTTCCTGTCCCTATGTCCGTTTGTACGCTTAAATCTTTAAAACTACGCAACGGATTTTGATGAGATTTTTTTTAATAGGTCGAGTAATTCAAGAGGAAGGTTTTTATGTAGGTATAGTACCAGTGCGCAGCCGGGGCGGGTCGGTAGTTTAATATAAAAACTTGTGTAATAACTTTTGGCGTTACATTACGTTAGGTTTTACTCAATACCTACATAAATGCATTCAATCCAAGTCATAGTGACATATTGGAGCGAGCGCGATGGCCTGCTTTACGTATCGAGGAAAACCTAATATTATTGATAGGTACTTGCAAAGTCATGGTATGGGTACAGAAAATCATGGTATGGTTCGAGAAATATAAATTGAATGTTTATTTTTACTACAATGTAGGTAGAAAGTTACCAATTTATATTTCACGAACACGTTAAACCATCACTTTCATTAACAAATCCGCATCTATACTATAACGACAAGTTGCAAAGAATAGGAACATTGTTACAGGTGTAGTGAGAAATTACTTGCCTTCGGAAACGTTCGTAAACACATGCTGTTTCAGGCAGTGTCACCGAGTCTGACTGAAGTAGCATGACAGCTATTACTGTCAGTCTCAGTGAGATAGACTGAAACAGCATGACGTTGACGAACGTTTCCGAAGGCAAGTCATTTCTCACTACATCTGTAACGAATAATTTCATACTACGAATTCTCGTCTAAAGAACAATGTTAGTACACATCACTCGCGTAAGTGAAACATTTGAAACGTGTCATGGCGTCACACAAGCGACAGTTTCAATTCAGAACAATCGCGTTATTATCAATCATGCGCCGCGCCATTCCCTTCGCCGGAGAAACTGGCGAGTGTTTTACTGACGAACCAGAAACTAATTTTGTAACTTCAATCTTTTTTTCTTGTATCAAAATATCATCTACTTGCCAATATATGCCAATATATCTATACCAATCGTCAGTGAAATATAAAAAAATGTAAATAAATATGGCTGAATTTCCATAGCATTTGATATCTGTGACACACGTTATTATAGTGGAACAAGTTCGCAGATATAGTTTTACGTGAATATTAATAAATAATTTTAACTAGAAATGTAAGTGAATTCAAGGTTTAACATTTTAAGTAACTAGTAAAACCAAGATTGTGTTCTAAAAGTGCGTGATTAAGGAATAATGTAAGTTTGTTTACATTTTTTTAGGTTCTACTGACGATTTGTAGGTATAAGCACGCAGCATGGTGGGTAAACTAACAGGATAAATATAACTGCCGAACACCAAGCAATTACACGAGTCATTTGGAGCCACTTTAGACACCCTCATAATTCAAATACTATTACACCGAACGCTTCAATAGCGAAGAAACTGGACCAACACCTTAAGAGACTCTCGCTAGATGGCTGGATCAAGGGTCAGATGCAGAATGCGGTAATCCTGGACACGGCGCGGATAGTCCGTCGGTTCCTCTCTCTGCGACCTTAACCACCGGCAGCTTGGATCCGCTCCGTTGCCGGCGACACCCTAGGTTAGGTTTTTTTATAAAGTGTTTATATTTGTAACGTTTTTGTAAGTTGTATTGTATTTTAATTTTATATTAATTTTGTAAAATACATATTCTAAGAAACTGAAATAAAGGAAATAATAATAATAATGAGTAGTCCTAAATAAGTGCACGTAAGAAAACCGTACCCAGTAAAACCGTAAAGTCGCAGCTATAATGGTCCCTCCAGTCGCATCGCTCACAACGATGAGAACACAAACCTACACCTATCATTGTCACCACACAAAAGGACAACATTACGAAAAGCCTCACGCAAGCAATTTACAACCTTAACCGCAAGAGACACGCAACATTTCAACACGTACAATTTAGGCGGCTGATTGTGTGGAATTCTACAGACGGAATATTAAAGTGAGTATCACAGGCGTTGGGGCTCGAGAAATTAATTAGAGGAGCTAGCACAGAACGTGCGAGAGTGACCACGTGACATACACCCATGCCCTTACCAAGATTACAATACTATCAATCTTTTTACAGCTAGCAAGATGCTGGGATTACAGCCAAATTACCAATCGCTGACGCTTAGTAGCGTATCGTAATTTTCCCTCTCTGACACTCTTTTATATTAGTGCGACAAAGACAGTTAGTGTCGATTAAGCGTTAGCGATTGGAGACTTGTCTAAGCACCCTGTACCTTCTCACGTAAATTGTAGGGACGGAGCAATACTAACGAAGGAGATAATGATATTCTCCTTTCTTTCTTTCGTAGACAGGTTGACTACCAAATAAGATATGGAGTCCGGCGCAAATACCGTGCTTACTAAATAATCTACTTACAGGCAGCAAAGCATCGAAGACATACTGTCAAATGTTCTAGTGAAAAGTTCTTAATATCGTTTCAGCATAACAAAACCCTGTTGACGCTAAGATCTTAAGGATTATCGTTCCTTAACGACTGGCTAAACATGTTACTACGGCTGCAATTACATGGTGTGAATGCCGTAGTCCTGAATTATGGGACCCCGTGACACCCCACCGTAGTAACGATTATAGCAGGTATTACATTCGTCTCTTTACTGTAAGTACGCGTACTATTAACCTATCTACCTATTTGTACACCGTCCTTACAGATATATTTAATTACACCGTACTCCAAACATCGGAGGAAATATTGAATACATATGAAGCATATTCCAGTTAATATTGTGTGAAAATCGTAAAGTATTATTATGTATATTTAATGTCTAACCATATATATAACCTATCCATACAGGAAAACAAAAAAACAAACAGAAATACTGACAAAATATAAAATAAAAAATAAATTATGTTTTTAATAAAATTATACATTACATTTGTCCTTTGAATTTTGGTTATCAAAAAAAGATCTGGTAATCATATTCTGAGAAAACATCCCCACAAAATACAATTATTTTGAAAGCACACATTCCCAATAAGTAATATGGGCGCGTGCGGTATTTTTTTCACTTGGTTAAGCAGCGATGAGCGGTTTCATAAAAACGCGATCACATAAAATAACATTACCTAATAAGTGTATATTAAAATGGAAAGAAGCTACGAGTACGTGTTCAGATATAAACGTTTTTGGGAATGATATTTAAATAATTAAATGCATTCATGCATACATAATTATCAGAAAATTTACGACAAATATGTGAAACTCTCATTATTATCTTATTAGGTTTGTCACGTTAAGTTTTTGATTTAAAGGCTACCTTGCAATATTTAAATGTATAAAAGTAAATGTACAATGTAGATATCTAGAAAATAATAAGCGGAGACCAGAATAAACTCATTATTTCGGTTCTACATAAATTGTTTCGATTTTGCTAATATGGTGTGAGTGTAAACTTGTAAAAATATAATTTCTATAAAAGTATATACATGTACAAGGTAATGACCTTGACACAACCTCATGAAGTACTAAGTTCCCTCAATATCTTCATTTCCTTTTCAAGTTTTTCAGTTTATTTTTCGTCGTAATTTTCTCTGCTATCATTTTCGCATGGTATTTTATGTTCTGAACTCAGCACAAGGGGTCATAATTGCATTTTAATACAGTGTGGACTTTTTCGAGTGCTTGCAAATTACCTACATTTATCTCTTGTTACTCGGGTTTGCGAAATTAATGTACTGAAAACGCAAGTTATAAGATTTTTCTCATAATTTAAGTGACATAATTTATGATTAACGTCGGTAGTACAAGATACAAATGTAACCAAACATTTATTCATTAAAACCGAAACCATTCCGTGAAATTACATTGGCAACTGTGTTATACATCATTTTCATATTTGTTTTTTATTGTATGATGTGTCTGCAACATTTACATGACATAAAAATCTTTATATACCTATCTGGAATATCGATCACAGATATTTTTTTATATATTGAAACAATATTAAACAAAACATTATATTTTCGTCCGCCTTTGTAGCTTAGTTGATAGTGACCCTGCCTACGAAACTGGTAATTCCGGTTGCAATTCCCGAAGAGGGCATTATTTGTATTTTTATTTATAACAAATATTTGTTCCTTGGTCGAAGCTGAGTATTCTTCATCAGCCTATTATAGTCCACTGCTGGACGTAAGCCTCTTCTATTAACTATGCGTATAGACGCATTAGGAGGTAAATGCCCATAATCGCCACGCTGGGCAAGTGGATTGGCGATCGCAGTAATTTGTCCACTATGATAACGCTGCTGCCCATCATCCATCTTTTATTAAATAATGGTCAGTGACACTTCAATCCCTTAGTCGACTCTTACGACACCCGCAGGAGGAGTTGGGGTGGTGACAAATGTATTCTTACTGCCGTCACCACACGGCTGTGTATTTAAGTAAATGTAAGTTGTCCCAAGATATTTATTTATTGAAAGGTATTTCCGCGCACTTAATTAAAATACATGTTCATATAAAAAAGTACCTAATCTTAGTATAAAAGTTGAACTTTGAACCCCTCTTTCTGAAACTTCTAGTGGGTAACTTTTATTGAATTGATTTTCATAAAAACACAGCTACGACGACATGTGAGCTACGACCGCGGTATTCATTTGAAACAGTATCTTCGCTACTGGCGTCTACCGACATCCAATACCCATTATTGTACAAAGGAATAAGTAAGAAACAGACAATACTCGTTTTATGTTCCTCCCGACACCCAACCGCAGAGTGTATGTAATATTGTACGTATATATATGTGTGAGTCTAGACGGACCTATTATCATAAACTACAGAATTATTTATTTAGACAGGTTATATTTTGTGGAATAGTGCTTATGGCGTGATTGAGATTGATAGTGTTGTATATATTCACGCATTAACATATGAATTGAATGTGCTTACAAATGAGACTAATATAATTTACTCGTGACTATTTGAAACTATTTGGAATAATTGGTTCGAATTTTAACTAATATTGCTATATGGCTACACAATTGCTACAGTCGCGTCTAATAATATGTATACAATTCAGAACGTATTTTGAGACCCAAGGATGGTAAGGATTGTAATAAGCATAAAGCCTATATTGCACGATAGGTGACATGCCTCCCTGCCAATATTGCCTTGGTAGTTCTAATCACATATATTATTAGGTGGTCGGCCTAAATTGTGTATTCAAAGAACGAAATACAATGAGTTCAAAAACTGCCAAAGTGATATTAACAGGAGGCTGATTGACTGTCGTGTATAACAGAGTTAATTTTGAAGTAGTCGCTACAATGGAACAGTTCCCTTGATAAAAAAAACAAACAGTAATTTAATTTTTCAAGCAATGACTGTCGACAACACTTTGAAAATATATAACAGCTTGTTTATAATTTCAGTAATTTAATTGCACCAAAAGTTTCTTTATCTTAGGTGTCATATTTCTATGGCACAACTTACATCGTTACAAACAGAACTTGTTATCAATGATGTACAATCCACGGGTTCCTAACTCAGTGGTTATATCTCTCATTATCGCTTTTATGGCACTGTAATATATTTCAACAACGTAATAGCAGCCCTACCGCGAAAAACGAAATTCGCATATTTCGAGGATTTATCTCTCTCACTCTAATGACGCCTTCGTTTGAGTGACAGAGAAAAATTATAGAAATTTACGAATTTCGATTTCGGCGGTAGTAGGTCAGGGCACGAACCCTGCTGAAAATAATTATTTTCAGAATGACATTATGTTCTACTTACGGGTTCAAAAACAGATTGAAAATTGGTTTGCTTGAGAAAAAAATCTTACCACTGTCTGCGGCCACTATATAAGGAAACAATGAAAGTATACGCCAATGAAAGTGCACATAAGGCCCTTGTTAAAAAATAAGTTAAAATTATACAAGCTTTCACGGTAATGACACTTAATAAATCACTCTCCCTCAACATGTCACAGAAACTTGGCTTCAGAACAAAGTCATTAGCCGCAGGATAATCACGACTCATCAGCCTTTAGTGGCCAACTTCATACTTGGCTACACGAACTTGACCCAAATATGAACATAAGTGTAAACCCTAATCGAAGCTTGTTAACATGCGCGATGTCCATTATACTAGCGCGCAGTAATCACATAAATTGAGGGAAAAGCGACGCTATTCCGAAGGATTAAGGGTGACAAAGTGCGGTTGGGGCGTAACGAGTTTGTAACTGTGGATAATTAATTTGAGAGTTTGGGTTTGATCGAGTACGTGTCACTGCTGAGTTTGGACACAATGCGGGCGCTTCTGAATTTCATTGAGAATGACATAATTTCTTCGGCTTAAGTTTATTACTCGTGTTTGGAACAAAACGCACGGATCTGGAGTGCTTAATGAAATTACTTGGTAGATGCGGCAACTTCTGCTTTGTTGTTACTGTATGGAAGCTAACTACTTAATATGAACAATTGTCATGTAACATACGTCTGAGTATATTTTGTAACAAACTCCAGAGGGCGTTTTACGCCTTGATTTGTTTCTTCCCTATATGTACTTCCTAGGATTATTCTCGATGGTCATAGATTAATCAGGTACTTTCCCGATTATCCTGAAAGTCGTCAGCTTGATTTTTATTTTCTGTACAGGTAACATAATGAGAAATTAGGTATTAGAAAAATATACCTTTTCTCAGTTCATTTTATTGTTTCTACCATACCTATTATACAATTTTATTAAATTTAAAAAGATAGTTTTTTTGAACTTACTCTTATAATATTACAGGCTGAATAAAAACTAAACAAATTACTTAAGTTTGTCGGGTTCTTGATATAATCAACATTTCAAAATACATGTTCCGTATTATCAAATTATTTCATTTTTGAGCTTGTGACGGTTCCGTTTTATCGTTTATCGTGCTACGCGTCAATATCGCACTTGCATACTTGTTATAGTTCGGGAAATATAATTTGACAGACTCTTATCTTACTTACGACCTTTTGTTTTGCGTCATTAACAATAGAAAAGTGCTCGACTGCTGATCGTTTAGTAAGCGTTAACGCAATGCAAAAGGTCATAAGTAAGATAAGAGTCTGTCAAATTATATTTCCCGAGCTATAACAAGTATGCAAGTGATACAAACGACAAACGATAAACACGTGAGCATAACAATCTTACAGCTACCAGTATTGTGAGCACACAGTTAAGACTGTCTTGCCAAACAGAATTTGTACACCGCACCAAAACTAGTTTCGCGAACTAGCAAGTAATAAAGCTAATTTACTAAGTCTTACAGTTTCTAGGTTCCCAAGTTGGTGACGCATGTGTGGGGAATAAATAAGAAACAAGTTGGCTTATTGGCTGTAAATCAGGGGACAAGTGCTGTGCCAGATTGACATCAAAATATATTACTTTGTTACAGAAGTCATAGTAGTCATTGGTAATTATCCAGCAATATGCTGAATTGGATACCATTTTGTGGCACTATCCTCTTTATATTCATGTGTGTTTTAATGTGTATATTATGTTGTGTCACTAATAAATGTTTTTTCTTTCTATCTTTTTAATTTGGTATAAGTGGTTAGTTAATTATTGAGCGGGCAAACTTAGAGGGAATTACTTTGTTCTAGATAAATACTTGTGCTGTTGGTTTAGTAAGTTTTCATAATCAATACATACTCATATATGTACATAAGTACACTATATTTCTAATATACATTGATAAAAATACCATGTATACCTAATATAAATCGGTTGCTAAAAAAAACAGGATGGACACTACTAACTTTTCCGAGAAATGGTAAATTTTTCTTCATCCTCTTGAAGCCGATTATAAACTATTTACGAGAAATCTCTAGAATAAGTAAGAACTAGAATTACGTTTTTATGTCATACAAAATTGCAAAAAGTACCTATGTAACAACATAAATAATTTAAAGACCGAAAAGTAACTGAATATATGACTGCAGAAGTTTTATTAAAACTAGAAAATGCAATCTTCGTATATTGAATCCTTTAGCTTCGTATTATTGAATAACATTTACTTAAATACTAAAGTTTTTATTCCTCATATGCATTTTAGAATATTACCACAAAAATGCACTTGTTTGGAAGAAAAATGCTCTTGTTATTTAATTTTAGTAACCTAAGCTTCCCGCACGAACTAAGTTACTTTGCGTGCTGGGGTTTAGAGCTAAGTTAAAGCTCTGACACGTTAAGTTGTCCCGTTTGGTAAATCCACTTTAACGAATTTATGTCCTCTAAATACTTTTGTAACTTTAATGAAATTTCAAGCAACTTTCTGTTTATTTGTTTTTGTGGCGGTGTATGTGTATGTATAGGACGTTTCGCCATCTCCATAACGAATCCTCCTGGGGCTTCTAACTTTAAAAGGTTGCCATCACTCATGTAATGACACTTCTTGTCTTAATTTTTCAATCCATTCAAGCAAAATATTGCAGATTTCATTACTACGGCATAAATATGTATTCGCTTTTTCGCTTTGTTATTAGATCCAAAAGTATATCCTTATTCACGCCTGTCAGGCAACGTATATAGAGACCTATATAGAGATCCAGCTACCCTAAAAATATCTCCAAAAAGAGGTATAGAAAACTAGCCTTCCCGACTCCCGTACATATTTTACTAGAATGTCTGAAATAGACACAAGGTTTTAAAAATATACTCGTACTGGTGAATTGGAGCGAGCTTGATATACTAAAAATAAGAATAAAATAGTACATTACATGCCAAGGCCGTTTAAGTGGGAAATTACTCGGATGACGTGTAATTGTAGGCTGAGGCGAAACCGAGGCCGACAAACATGTGATCCGAGGCTTTCCCATTTAACGGCCGAGGTGTGTATATTATTTTTCTGCTCAACGGAGCCGGCAGGCGGCAACTTAGTTTAGCGCAGCGGTCAGTAATATTCTGTTTGCCGGCCGGAGGGCAGAATTTTTATTTTTCTGGCTGGACTACTTTACGTACCTATTGAGTCAACGTACCACCCATACATGGTTACGTCTCATTAACAGAGTCCTGATTTCTCGTAACACTTTCAAGTTTTATAGCACTATATGAACGTGTATGTCAAAGCTCATTTATTAAGTTTTGAAGCATGGTTTAAGTTATCAGCAATCTAAGTAAGAGTAGACATTACCATGTGAAATCCCGAGTCAATATCAAATGGCAACATGATTATTTTCTTAAAAATACTTGTTTTCAATGAGTCTCTCTGTAGCTTCAAACTGGTTATCATTGCAATGTATTCAACAACTGTAATATTTACTTTACATTTTAAAATTGTTATTTGTCTGTACCAGTAGTACTTATCAACACTAATTACGCAATAAGTGACAGATTATCATTAAGATGATTTTTTTTACATAATTTAATTAAGGAGACTGAAAGTTTGCATTATTAATAGTTTGTAATGTAATCACAGGTGCGTGTTTGATTCTGAATAAATAAAAAAAATTAAGGCTCAATTTCTCGGATAGTAATGTAAAAATTCCATATGGTTTCCAATTCCTAAGAATGGAGTTTTGATAGTTTAGAAATGAGCCTTATATATATATGACGTTAAGACTATCGGAAAAATGGTAACTCTTATCTATAAATTTCAAAAGATCATTCTTAGAAATCGGCTACAGTTGCCGTACACTAATGTGACACTGCTATCTTAGAGTAAACGTTATTCTTTGAATAATAATGTGGTGAAATCCAACCTAAATGTAGTTCAATCAGACATGGTATAGAAGCCTAAAAATATTTTTCAAATAAATGGAAACGTTTTGCTGCTAAAGTGCAACTCGTAAAACACTATCTGCGCGAACCACCAGCAAAAACTTTGAATAACCATACCCCGACTAGAGCTAAAGTCAGCTGTTACAAATGAAAACTATTTCCACCGACATTTTACAACCCCTACCATGAGGTTGAAGTGAAACTCTTTCGGTTTTATAAATATTTTTGCGATTACTATGTCGCATGAGTAGAGTTGTACCGTGTCCGAGAACGTTCTCCGAATGGTATGGAGAATGTGTCCCTCGAGAATATTTCCCATACAAAACGGAGAACGTTCTCGGGAAAGTACAACTCTACGCATGAGTGAGAGCATATCAGAATTAAACTTTGAGTTATTCTTAGAGCTCACGAGTTTTCGAATGACTGATGGTGATTGTGTCATATTGGTTTCGTAGCGTTCTTAGCACAAGATAAAAGCGACAGTATCTCACGGGTGATATAGACACCTGTCACTGTTTAATTAATACAGTCAGACCGTGACCACCTGTGTCGCCCGCGAGATAGGCTTATTCTTGTGCCCTCTGTACGCTTAGCACATGATTGGTGCGACAGTATGTCGCTACGAGATAGATTTCCCTTCTTTTACTAACTATATTAATAAAAAGCTATGGATGGTCTATCTCGCGGCGACATATCATGTGCTAAGCCTACTGGTAAGGGTACAGAATATAGCAGAAATTCTGAATCGGGGCTGCGGGGCAGATGTTATCACACATGTTGTTACAAATAGCACTGGCTTCCGTCGGCGTTGCGTGCTAGTTGCGCCAGTTAGGACTTAAACTAAACAGATAGGACGTAGGCACGCTAGTGTCTAGACTTAACGCCGTGTCTGTTGATAATTTGTTAGCCTGAATAAAACATGTTTGCAGAAACTGGAACGCAATTTGTAACATTGTAGTAAATCCGTAGGTATATTCAAAACTGTACATTGCAGAGTCGCGATCAGGTAAATCGGAGCTACCATGGTTCTAAAAAATATGTCAACATGTAGTCTCACGATATTACAATGTTAGAGGTCTGCTCTAGTATTTATGAGCACCCTGGCCGCTTTGCTATATCCGATAGTGACTGTACACTCTGCAATAGATAAACAGTAAACTTACCAGTAGGGTAAGGTAAAGTGGGGTAAGATGGAACGGTTTTTTTAATGGGGTAAGACAAAAAGCTACCTTTATACGCTGTGCCCGAAGGACGACTTTTTGTCTTACCCCATTAAAAAAGCCGTTCCATCTTACCCCACCTTACCTTACCATGATATGACTTTGGAAATATCGAAAACGTTAAGTTTTTCTCGATACGTAAAGAAGGCCATCGCGCTCGCACAAATATGCGATTGCGATAGAATGCTTTACGTATCGAGTAAAACCTCACGTATCCTTTACTTTCCAACTCATGGTACGGCTACAGTGCTCAACGCTGGCCTAATACATACGCTTATCGTAAACAATTTGGCCGTGTGGTGGCGGCAGTAAGAATACTTTTGTCACCACCCCAAGTCCTGTGGGTGTCGTAAGAGTCGACTGAAGGATTTAAGTGTCACTAACCATTATTCGATAAAAGATTGATGACGGGCAGCAGCGTCATCATAGGGGACACATTACTGCGATCGCCGATCCGCTTGCCCAGCGTGGCGATTATGGGCATTTACCTCCTAATGCGACTATACGCATAGTTAATAGGAGAGGCCTACGTCCAGCAGTGGACTATCATATGCTGATGATGATAAAACGATTTCAGAATAGCATCTTGGCGGTTCCTGCAGACGCTTTATGTGCTCAGCCATGTAGGTGGGTAATTATTATCTGATCTCGATTTATTGGAGTGTGGAATGCTGGCTTAGTAGCAGGTAATAATAGCTGCAGGTGGAGTAATCCTCGCTAATATAATGTGAAACAGTAAATACGAGATAAGCATAATTATACAATATGTATTTATCTTATCAAGAATATGTAATGCAGTATTGCGAAAATCAAATAAAAGAATAACATACTGTTCCGGAAACCTCAAAGTTGAATTATGCTAGTAATGATAGTGTATCTAAAGGATGGATTTAATTTTATAAAGGTAGTCTTTTTAAATTGCTAAAAAGATTACCTATATAAAATTAATTTAATCCTGTAGTTGCACTAACTATGTATTTGAGTTTTGGTTAAATATAAATTTGAAAACTCCAAAAATGTGGAGTTGTATTTATAGACGTAATTATTCTTTATGCCTGTGCATTTTCACTACTCCGTTTGTACGAGTTCCTTAGCCAGAATGCACAAACTAACTCCGATTACTCTCGCCGTACGATTAACGTAAAATTATTAGCAAAATAATAATAGATAAAACAATAATAGAATTTTCTATTTTTTAGTTCATGTATCAATAAATATTACTTACGTATTACAAGCGCTTTATAGCATAGGTACGCGTACATATTTTGTGTATACACAAACACATGTATTGTGTGTGTGGCTATGGATGTGGTTTGTTGCTCACACGAAACAAATAACTCTGGGATCCAGTGTGTTATTGGTTCGTTATCTCCGGGTACTATTTCACGTCGTCCGTTTTTCCGTATTTTATTTATTTCCTACGTACTCGTTTGATTAAATACTAGCCTCGCTCTAAAGATTGAGACAAACGAGAACAGGAAATTGGCGAAAAACGCAATGCAGCAAAATTATTAAGGAAAAGAAAAGAACACCAAAAAGTGCAAATAATATCTCACTATAGCAATGCTAACTATGATGCTCTAAAAATATTATAATCAACATTCTTATTTACGACGTTGTTGCTATTTCATTATTGGATTTCCACTCCGAGAAACGGCTCTAACAACCGTAATTACGGATTACAAATATGTAAGGAAACATCAAAAGGGAGAAAAACATTTTTCCTCAATAACAAATGTTCAAAAACAAGCGTACCATAACGAAAATTACGGGAGGGCGCAATTTGATAGCATACATCTTAATTCTTATAGCTGTGGCGAATTCGGGCCCGAATCTCGGTGAAAAACGTGCCCGCACTAATTGAAATTCTCACCCCTCGACCGACCACCAGACCCAATCCCGCGAGCAAAAAGTTACAAGTTAATAGTCACAGCCCAGACTTGCAAATTACACAACTTATTTACCTGAGATCTCTTTCAGAAAACAAAACAACGTAGCTTCAAAGTGAAATCCCATTTACGGTAATGGCAGAATTTTCTACGAAGTTCGATCACTTTGCTGTGTGCTTCCATTCTTAGTTCGAAAGTATCGAACGAAAGTCGAAAGGGACGACAGCGCTGTACTCAGTTCGAAATTCGAACTTGGACGTAACGTGCATGGGCGACGTCGCGAACAATTGACAGTCGGGACGTATCGTCGGCCACAGGCAGCTTTTACGACGCGCTGCACAGAGCGAATTCAATTTATCTCTCAATATATGTACATTTTGGAGACTGATGCTGGATAGCTGAGCGCGAAAGCGTGTTCGTATTTCAAATTTTATGCACCGGGCGTCTGGAGTGGACACATAAAAAACACAATTCTGCGTCTCAATTTTCTATTCAGCTTATTAAACGTTCGGGATTCAGTAGTGAGTAGGTATTTTGTAGAATATAATCCCGGGGAAAGTGAAAGGCTCACGTCGTCCGCTGGCCGGTTTTTAACGGTGCGAGATTAAATATACAAAGCGGAGCCACGTGACCGGGGTAAGAAGTGTTGCTCGTGAGATTTGGAGGCCGTTTTAAAACGCTGCCATGTTTTTAGGTTAAGTTCAGAAGGAAATTAATTGTGCATGTACTTAAAAGGTCACGTTTCAGGACAAGTACCTTTGCAAATGGTTGCTCTCGAGCTGTTTCGAGTAGATTATATCGCTAAGTATTATATGTATTATAAAAGTGCTTAAGTCTTAATTTCACCTAGCCAGAAGAATAGGATATTTTTTAAAGGAAATAAAACTACTAATATGCATATACAATCTTTAACATAATAAAACTGATATCTCTCATATTTACGGAATTATGGCCTGTAAACACTTATCGATAACGTCTTCAATACTTTTTATTAAATTACAATTATTATTGTTATTTTTTAATACGGGCCCAAATTGTACTGATTAAATGTAGCTACAGCTATTTGTCTGTAGATTGGAATGTGGGTCAAAAGTACATTTATGTTCCTATTACAGTATACAGTGTGTGGTCTTTAACACGGGAGAAAAATGAAATGAGTGACTCCTTAGACTATCAGCAATAATCCTGTAAAGGTCCCGGTGTTTCAAAGTGGTTAAGTTCGGAGATATTGTCATTCAACGCTATGGACCTTTAGTACTGGATCTTGGCATCACGATGTCGTAGCTTGTCAGTCGCAAGACATCTTGATAGTATACCAGGTAGGAAGTCATAACAATAATTTTGTTTGCATTTTTACACTAATTTGATACGGTTTTAAAAAAAAATGTACATTTTTCAATGATTCAAAAATGATAAGTTATTGATAACTTTTAATTCAAGTAAATTAACCCATAATAATGAAAAATACATGAACAAAAAATGACAAAAAAATTTTTTAATTACAATATGTGGAAATGATTGTTGATCAGCTTATTAATGCACCGTTTAAATTTTCACCCCGGTTGTAGGCCACACACTGTATATTGGCACGTATCATACTCGTAGTATTACAAATGTATGCCTAGGTACCTACATATCTGTGTGTACCTATAATTTGATGATATATGTAGGATATTCAAAAGTCCCTTTGACGTTACCAAATTAAAATAATTAAATAATAAAACAGTTACCATTAATTAGATTTGCACCCAAGCCAGCCTAAACCCTAATAAGTTTAAATAAGGAATGCAACAGCGGTTTCTCATTTGCGAGGGTCGTTTTAAATTAATTTTAAAGAATTATAATCACATTTCATGGTGACGGTATCGCCAATTTAAATTACTTCCTTGATTTATGTGAGCCCTATTTCTCCCAAATAATAGAGATTTAAATCAACTTTAATTCAAGGGTTGCTTTTTTTATAAAATTTTGCCCATTAAGTATGGTAACATGAAGCTCTACTATTTTTTTATAAATGCAAAATAATTACAATCCCATTGGGTTCATTCCATGAAATTACTAATTATTGAAAATAACACCTAATTCTGAATAACCCAAATAATAAGCGGATTAAAATGAATTAATAAAATCTAGCAAATTGACCTAATAGCTGAGGAATAAAACGTAATTTAATTTGAACTGCACCTTACACCATTAAATACTAGACTACTTGGGCATGGCCCAGGGGGCCACAAAAATGGGAAATAATACGCATTACTCGCAATTGTTTTCAAGTATTAAGTGTTGACAAATATTTTAATTAACTGTACAATTAATTTTATTTTCCTTATAACGATCAATGTAACGCGTGTCCTGCTTAATTGACAAACGCTGCGAGTGGCTGCGGACTGTCACTGTCAAGTGCTAATTAACGATTCATTTTGGAGTAGGTACATTGCTTCGCACTGAACATTACTTAGAAAATTTATTACGTTTAAAATTTTAATTTTTAATCAAATAATGCTCACAGTTTGGCTAAAAATCGGCATTTCAATACTCTGATTCAATAAAATCCTGCATCATGTTAACACACTGTATAATATAACTTCCACACTAGTCTCCATAAATAACCCAACAAGCCATCAAGCAATAACTATGCGTCTATACATTAAATTTAATTTTCAATCTTCGTATAAGCGGTCTCATAATGGCGGAATGTGCCCCTTTCTGGCCTGTGCATATGGCCGGCATGCCTAGCCTCTGCATATACGGCCGGCAATTAGGCCTTTGGCTGCGCTGTAAATTTTATGGGCTTACGGGTAATGGAGATTTCTAGTCGATTTCGAGCGGTTACGGGATGAACTAATAAAACCAGCGGCCGTACCGCGAAAAATGAATTTCGTATATTTTGAGGATTTGTCTCTCTCACTCTAATGACGCCGTTGTTTGAGTGGCAGAGTAAAATCCTCGAAATTTACGAATTTCGATTTTCGCGGTAGTACGAGTATACGAGTAGGCCAGTAGTAGCCTTACCATGACTTTGCAAGTATTTAACGTATCCTTTACTTACCAACTTATGGTACGGCTAGCAATGTACAAGTCGCAGAACATTCTCAAATTGCGGGATCCGAGAATTTTCATGAGAATTTAAGAGTCAGTTCTCATTGAGAATGTTCCCACGAGAACTTATATAAAGTGTTATGAAGAATATTGTATTTCACAATTGAGTAAACAAGGCATAAATATACCTTAAAAGGCATGTATATACAACGGTGTTGATATGATTACGAGTAGATTGCTTGTAAAATTCAAATTGCCGAGAACATTCTCTATAGAAGTTCGCAACTTATGAAACTTCTCCTCGGTACATTGTATTGGCAGTAAATTATAGACCTTGTAAGAATATTTATAAAAAAAGATAAAGAAGAAAATATCCTGGATGACTCTTAGAAAAATCGACCTAGTCCCACGGTAAGTTCAATTAAAACATGTGTTGTGGATACGGAGTGACGATATGTATAATAGATAGATCAAAATACATTTAGTTAGGTACAGTCAAACGTAAGATAACGTGTAGGTATATAAAAATGCTCAAAAATATGTCCCAGCGCGTTTAAAAGTAATTGTGTAAAAGTGAATTTACTCCAAACGAGCGAATGCTCATTCTATCCCCCACTCCACGAAATCAACGAATTTCTGCGAATCACGTTTTGTGTAAAGAACGAATTTCGCAGAGTGGGGACAGAATTAGCATTCGCTCGTTTGGTGTAAATCCACCTTAATAAGAACGTCGTTACGTTTATAAAGAGGATTCTTTCATAACATAGAAAACAACCATTGCGAATAATATACAAAGAGATGTCATCATCAGGATTCGAACATAATGTCCTAGTTTTGCAGGCATAGATACATTACAACACAAAACTCCGTATTGCACATTTTACTCAGTTTCGGTAAATATGCAAAGACAAAATAAATATAGGTAGGCAGGTATGGCAAATAACATGCGGCCTTATTACTAACAGACTTTACATTCGCTTCGTACCAACAACACAGACGTACGTACCTTTTAAATTGCCTTTTTTCATATTTTTTGTTCAGTTAATACAGTTATAATATACATAAATATATTAAATATACTTTGCCAAGTCCAAGTTTTATGTAGGTACTATTTCTAAGATTGTATGCGATTTGTAACATGTTTTAAATTTTATACATATATTGATTAAAAAAAAATTGATTTTATGTGTATAATATGTTTTTTTTTTCTTTTTCTCTTACCTTGTAATAAATAATACGAAATAGTCGTCGGGGGTGGCTGAAAATCAGCGATGTAACAGCCAGTCTGTCTCGCAGCAAAATGCTGAGCATACTCCTGTTGCCACAATTTTATGGTTCTGTTTCTTTTTGTTGAGAGATAATTATTGTTTTTTTTGTATAAGTTGTACTTTTGAATGTGTGGCAATAAATCTTTTTCTTTCTTTCTTAATTGAGCTTGTCGTGGGACTAGGGCGATTTATGTTGTTAGATTTATTTGGGTAAAGCTAGTAACATTCTTGTCTTTTTAAATACTCGAGTACCATCACAGAGAATAATCACAATTATTTCACCACATCAGCTGAAGCTCACTTTGATGCATTTTCCATTAACTTAATTGCTTAGCTTTAAAAAGTAACTCAAAAAGCGTTGAATGGTTAAAATAGACTGTTAGTAACCAATTCAGTGAAATAAATTATTGTTATATTATCAAACGTACTGATGGCTTTTTGGGAAATTGTGTATTGTTATTGTGTAAACAGAGAATTTCGTTAAAAAGAATTAATTTACTTGTGAGTGCACAAACATTTAAAAATTGTACTAAAATACAGTTAAGTGCAAAAATTATGTGTAGCATATGTATATTTTACATTGTATACATAATACAATGTAAAATATACATATGTTACACATAATTGAAGTGCACTGGGACATATTTTTGAGCATTTTTATATACACCTATTTTGCCTTTGACTGTTCCATAATATTATAATTTAAAAAAGCTATCATAAGATTGTAAATCTAAGTCGATAGGTACGTGCTGAATGTTACGAGTATTAAAAGTATTCAAAAGCAGTGTGAGCGGATTTCAACTCTAGACCGAGACATACGCATTCAGTGTCTTTATGTTGACATAACTGTCGCCACAGTCTTTATCGCTAAATAAAATGGCTCTGCCTGAGCTCCGGCCTGACAAACGATCGCATGTTATCTGCGAAGTGGGACCTTCATATTTGATAGGCCTAACTGAGCATTCTTGCCCTGCCCCGTCTCTTTGAAGATTCTGTTCAAGAATTTAATATCAATTTGTAACAAACTGTCTTGAAAAAACAGTCTCAACGAGTCTAGCTAAGGAACTATTAGGAGCGCAATTGTATCTACGTAAGGCCCAACGTCCTATTTTTAGGACAACAAAATTAACTCATAACGGCCCATCACGTCATATTTTTCAAAGAAATGTGAATTTTATTTTGTAGGTTCCAAAATTAAAAATAAAATGTCCTTTTTTTAGGACACTTGGTTATTATTTCACTTTTCCTAAAAATTGAATGGGCCTTACGAGGTTATGACGGTGATGTTTTTCAAACACTTTCTAGTTAGAAGCATGTCAAGCAGTTAGAAACAACTCTAATATCAAGGATCTACGATCAAGCTTAAATATGACAGACAGAAAGAGATCTTACAATTAAATTTATAGCGTCTTTACGACATACATATACCCGAATGGCTAGAGTTTTAATTGGCTGCTGTACCAGGTATTTATTGTGTAATTGTTAAACCACATCGTTATATGGCAATTATAGAACACGGAATCGTACACTAGTTGGCTATGTTTTAAATACATTGCCAGGTAAGAAAATAATCCGCTTTAAAAGAAAGTCTAGTCCTTCACTAGGTCATATGACTCGCATGTGTTTTTATATTATTGACATAGTATGTTTTTTTAGTGAAACGCTGCATAAGATCTTAAATATAAAGAAAGTAAACAGGAGGGTCAATCGAGATGAGAAAATATGAAGTGATTCAAAGCTCGAATATTAACACTCGCAATGTCCAATCTTCCAGCGCAAGCCCCGGGCACGTTCGCCAACAGTTTCAATGCAAACTTATAAAGGCTGAAGGCCTTAATCGATTTAGGAAGATGATCTGCGGATATCATAGTTGGGCCATTGTCGAGCTCAAAGGAAAACTTGTAACCACTCTGGAGCGAACTTTGATGACGCACTACTTGGTGCTTTTTGTTAGTTTCTGATAGTGCTCCATAAAAGTATCAAAGTTAAGCTAAGCGGGCTTAACCATCTACTTAAGTATTTGAGATTTTATGAAAACGGCGAAATAAAGATTTTATTCTGTTGGAGTTTTAATTAATAATTTAGAGGGTACTGTACGTAGTCTTGTTAAATAGCTTGGCTCAACTAAGTGCACCGGCTGGAGTAAAATGGATAGATGTGGTTTTAAAAAATTGCTGTATGTAAAGTACCATCTAGGTAGTTACTTACTAGGTTCTATGAGCTTGAAAGGCTCGGTGCTTGTGATGGGTCATTCCCGGTAACTTTCCCAACACAGTATGGGGAATATTCCCAAATGGCAACTTTCCCCATAGTAACATTGGGAAATTACCGGGAACGACCCAATACTACTCGGTGCTATTGTATGTATGTATATCTTGTTTTTCTATTATTTGTCCTGTGACACCGACAATGTTCCTTATTCATGAACGATCACTTGTAGACTTGTAAACCCAATTTATGAATGAATTCTTTCATATCCTGTATATTTATTTGTGTAGCTTAAATGCAATAAGTACCGTAATAACGTAAGGGTGTAATTTATATCTGACGTTCAAGTAAAGTGTGTGTTAAATTTCTCTTTGTTAATAAGTCTAGCCTTTGATAAACTGTTTAATCATTAATCCAATGAATCCAATCTAACGTGAATTAAATTAACTACCCAAGTATGTACTTAAATTAACGACATTATTCTATAGTAATCAATTTAGATGCGTAATTGCGTACTGATTTATATTCTCACATTCAAGTAGAATACCTATGTAGCTAAATACTAGATTTTACTTCGAGTAATGTAGTTTCGATTGTTTTCTGACAAATAATTCTAGTTCTCGGCCCCCTGACGCTTCATACTATTATTATGAAAAGGCCGAAATTAAGGAGGCTAAACTACACGAAAAATATATTAAGAAATACTTACTAATGATGATAATGGTTAAATAAGTTTGATAGTCACGAAATTAGTAATTCTAGTACGAGTAGTTAGAGTATTTGTAAGATCTCACGTCGTCACACCACGTTAATTTCTCTGCGCATTAAAAGTTCATCAGTCATACGGCAGATACCGTCCGTCTGTGACAGCATCGATCATCCGGAGCCATTAGTATCTGTTGCTAGATTTGCAACAGTACGAGTAACGGGTACCGTCCTTAACTTCGCCGCAATACGCTGGTACCTAAACTGTTACTAGTTTACCCTACACAAGATTCCATAAACTAATGGTATTGAAAAAGGCATATACTAGAGAAGACTTTGATCGAAGTGTAATTTTCAAAAAGATCAATTTAAGCCATATAGGTGTATACAGGATGAAACATAAGCCTTGAACAATAATACGTTTTTGTACCTCTATTTATACACAACAAACAATTAAATGTCGCACGAGTTACTTAAAGATGGACAATTTTCTTACAAGTTTGGGTTTTATTTTAACTGCTAACGTGATTTTAAGTTATCAAAACGGATTATTAAGGCTAATTAAGTTAGGTACGGAAGTGATCAATATTGTCAATAATGCGGATTTCGACATTTCGTGCATAAGTAAATGATATTTATTACATTTAACGTTTTAAATAGCTTAAATAGCCATTATCGTTTCCAAAATCACCTTAAAAACTATAAACATTTACAAAAAAAATGGCTATTTTTTTATTACTTTCGGGATATTCATTTGAGAGTTGTTTATAGAGTTAGAAAAACTTATTTCTGTTCACGACTTATGTGTCACCTGCATATTATAAGTGTCCGGAAATATTACTTTGAAAAAAATCCCTTATTTTCATTTGCTTCTCAAAATTTCAATATCATTCTATATTTTAGATTGCATCATGCTTCACGTTACCCATACAATGTGCCCATGAGGAAAGGGAAAAAATTTAACAGCGGATTTCTGACCTTTGAAGTTAAACATACAACCTAGGCAGCTTGGCAAGTTTAGTCAAGCCAGAGCAGACTATTTCGAACGTATCCACTGCAACAGTTGAAGACGATAAAACAGAACTCTAAACGTGTTTGCAAACCATTACGAATTTACTACTTTGAATGTTTAAATATTGGATTGGACAAAAACGGGTAAGTAGTAGTCAGACATTGCTTGAATTATCGTGAATTTAATTTAAGTATTGGTGGCTTAAGCTTAAGTCATAGGTACTAAACGAAATTATTTTGCGGTTTAACGAGTAAGGTTGATTTGCACAATCCAACCAAACCAATGTTAGACCACTAACCCGAGTTAACACGATTAACGAAATGTCAAAAATGAATGGATTAACCACTTTTGCTTTGCCTTAGATTGTGCAAATAAGCATAAATTAATAGTTAATATTAATAAATAATTAATTTTGGTGCAATGTTTCAGTTCTGAAGTTAAGTGCAAATTGCATAAACTGCAGAATCGTATAAAAATAAGTTATTGCTATCACTTCACTAAGAGCCTCACGATTAATTTATCGCAGTACTTATTGCCAGGTCATTGAGGTCATCGGCAGCTTTGTTAGCTGATTAATCGCAGCGCGGTTTACTGTGCGTCTGGCTCGTTAGTATTTACCACACACTGGACTAGCTCGGTGTACACACGGCAAACGGAGGGCCTAATGGGTTCAGCGTACCCCGCACGGCAGTATAGCTATTAGGTTAAACTATCAAGATAGCTTGACTGGATTGGTTGGCTTTTAGCTTCGCAGCGTGCCTAGCCAAGATGCGATTCTGCAATCGCTTACGATAAGCGAAGTAATAAATGTAAATTACAGATTGGAATGAAAAATCACGTGACTATGATGTATGAAAAACGGTCACGTGAGTTTTCGTTGAAATTTTTCATTCTCGGACATATTATTATTATATATTATGATACCGCGATTAGAAAGGGATTTGAAAGTACTGTTGACACGACAGTGTCATAAGTCAATCTCGGATATATTCATAGTTAAATCAATATATTTATAATTTAAGTTCGGGAGACTTACATACAATAGATTAATTAATCTCTCGCGACATCAATTAAACAACTCTTTTCTTGATAAATATTGTGTCAATTGTTGTGTCAACAGTACTTTTGAATCCCTTTCTGATTCCGGTTTGATAATACTTTTCGCGTATCGTATACGGTTGCAGATCTTGGCTAGGCCTGCAGGATATCTAGACTTAGATAGGTTGGCTTTTAGATATGCAGATTGCAGGTCTAGCACTGTTTGTCAGCAATAATTTTCTACGTTTACGTACAAGTCAGGAAAGCTGTGCTTTGGAACTGTAAAGGACTTGTATGTAAACGTAGAACAATTACTGTTAAAAGGCAAATTGTGGCAGTCTGTTCACTACAATGAGCCGTGATTTAATTCGCATTCTAATTACGCTTTATATGAAAATGAATATCAAGTTCCCTCTTTGCATTAAAACTGTGCTCAATTTTGAAATGCAAACTATTCCATGTAGCGGGATAGCTGGGAAATTACAAATGGCGTCTCATCCAATGTTTGCGAAATGACGGCGGGTGGAATATTATCCAGCAGAATTGGACGGTAACGGATGGGAGGGGAATGAGTTAGTGATGGAGACCTGGCTGTTACCTCCCACACTTGCAGAGCTACGGTCAAACCAGTATAAATATGATCCAGTAACCCTTAGCGACTCCATAGAATCGAAGATCAAACGTATACTGGTACTGGTAGGCGTAAGTGTCCGTCAGTGCTTTATGTCATATAGGCCCTGGCCGTGCGCCGATTTGGACAATTGAGTTGATAGACGCCGACCATCATTCAAGACACTCATGAATGGACAAAAGGTAACGTAAGTTATGGGATTATGATTGAGTGTTCTTTTCGTTTGTAAACGACGTGTGCGAGTTTTACGCCTCTCTCATGAAAGGATAATGTAATGTGAATGTTATTGGCTATTCAGCTGGAAAAAGTGTCGTCTGTAATTTATTTAGGTTTCGTTTCGTTTTGTTACTCCATTTAGTTTTCGTTTAGCAGATTGTTTCGGTAAAAAAAATGCAAAGATCATACCTGTTTGGCAAATACCCTACGGTAAAGTAACTTTACGACCTACCTACACGAAAAATTGTGTACCTTTCTGTTACCGTCTAATACATTTTCTCTCAGAAAATCGAAATATTATCGGAGACAGGCAAGTCGAAGAAAATCAGGGGTAAGGCGGCTTCAATAAGGTGAGTCATAAAATCCTAAGAGCAAGAACATAAAATTTCCATCTTATCATACGTGGCTCGGATCAGGCGGCGAGCGCTCTCGTAAAGGAGTTTGTTCGATTTTATTGTCGATACCGACTGACTTCGACTACCTGCAGCTGCCACCACGTGGCTCGCCAATGGGCTCTAAAGGAAACCCCTAGCAATTTAACCTCCTAAAAAAATGTAGGTATCCTGGCTGGCGGCACTCGCTGTAACCGTTACCTCTACCTCCGACTCCTCATCCAGGTCACACTCACAACACCTCGTCACGCCATCGATCCCGCACGGTAAACAAACGCGGGGGCGGCGCCGCCTGTTGCGCCTCACTCACCGGGCAGCAAGGTCATCAGCGCCAAGGCCACCAGCAGAGGGGCCATGGCGGCGACGCGCGGGCATACCACACCCGCGCACCTGCGCTAGCACTCCGGCGCGCTCATGCGGCTCGTGACGCGGCCGGCCCGAGCGGCGCTCGGCGCGGGACTGGCCCGGCCGCCCCGCGCCCCGCACTAGCTGCGCGCCGAGGCTGCGCCGATCCGGCCCTGCCCCTTCAAAAAGGCCCTCGAATCTCTTTATGTCCCGATCATTCTCTATAGTTTCTCGCGATTAAGAGACGTCGCGTCGCGGAAGCGCTGATTGAGGACATGCCCGGGTCGTGCCCAAGGTCGCTGCAGCCTCGCGCCCTTGGCGGCCCTTCCACCAGAACGTTCGACGAACCGTTCGCCGAACGCTCATCAGACATTCCATTTCTATTTAACTTTCACCAACTTGCTAATTTTTCGGGATTCATGAAATGCAAACTTATGGAATATGTTAGCGAAATTCGATATATAAATTATTCTATTAAGCAAAACTGTATTTCCATTTGGGTGTGATGTAAATCTGGGCGGATTACCATAGGGCCGCGGGAGGGGCGGGCGGCGCCCTGAATGATACAAAGGTCCTTTCACGCATCTTTTGTCAAATGTAAGATGAATACGCTATTGTCAGGTCCGAACGGTTACACTTGAGCCGCTGGGAGGGTTACACTAACCTCACGCTTTTATTGTGAACCTAATTCAATTCCGATTTAGGAGGCTTTAAAAAAGAGGTTTTCCATTTTGTTTATTTTTCTGTCGAACTGTTATATGCATACCTCCCTTTTTAACCCATCCTGTCGCTTGCATTCTACGATTCATATAATACACATTATTTTATAGACCCAATCAATACCGGGATATCGTATTTGTTAAAGAGAATTGATGCACCTCCCAACTTTTAAAAAAAATGCCTGCAATTTATCATTAAAAAATCACGTTCGCTGTATGGCTCCCTTAAATATCTAATTTAGTTATTCTATTTTTTAGTATTTGTTGTTATACTGGCACAATAATACAGAATCTGTGATATTTTCAACTGTGTAACTATATCGGTTCACGAGATACGGCCTGGTGACAGACAGACAAATAGCAAAGCCTTAGTAAGGCTGCGTTTCCACCAGAGATGCGCGAGGATGTGTTTCCACACAAATGACACCTCGCTCGAGTCATTAATAGGTGTCATTTGTATGGAAACACATCCGCGCACATCTCGGTGGAAACGCATCGTAATAGGGCCCCAATTTACCCTTTCCGTAGTTTGAGTACGGAACAGTACTGTTATTCATTCCGTGACGGAACCTTAAAAAATATTAAGTGTTTTCAGTAGCTAATTCTAAATAACTAAGAACAAATTATTAAATCATTTACAGATTTCGGAAAATATTTTATTTATCATATTGTGCCAACAGATATATTTAACAATACTTACGGCATGTTTCACAATCCCCGTCAGTTTAAATTTATCAGTGAGATTCAATTATCATTTATTACTATCGTTTTCCCCAGGCATAAAAAGAAAAAGACACAAATACATCTTACAGATATGTTTTGTCCGAGCATGTTCCTTAGTCCAACCGTTACTGTGAAACTAAAATTCAATTTTAAGGTGAATTACTCCAAAAAACGTTCCCAAAAAAACGAGTTCGACTTTTCAAATACACGATAGGTTTCCAAATAAAAGTTCCCCGCGGAATATCAAGACGTCAGTCGAAGCCTTCCGAAAATACGCCAGTTTGAACGTGTTATTACAGAGTACGTGCCCAAATAACCCTGCCGAAAGTCTGTACTTTAATGCTCAGCTGAATACTGCTCTAAATAATGGCCCAGTAACGACATTAACCCACTGTCGCTGACGGCAAGATGCGTCGGCATATTTTCGCGAAATTCGCGCTTTATAAACAAGGCGTACATTTACATCAGCAATTGTTGTCAAGAATATTCATAGAATACTCGTTTAACACATTCAGCGGAAAAATCACAGGACTGGCTACGAGCGTAGCGCGTAGCACCCGCTTGCAATTAAAGTGTTAAGTCGTGAGCTTCAATGTGCTACGATCGTCTACGCGTCTATAAGTGCCTGCAACATCGTAGTCGTAGAATATTAATAGTATGGATACTCGTCGGCCCAGTTTGTGCTACGGTCGTCTACTCAATAGTACGATTGCTACAAGTTGCTACGGATTTGCTACGATTATTGTAAAACTGAAATAAAATCAAACTTAAACGAATATATTTTTATATTGGACACCACTAAAGAGTAAAGAAGAGCGTATTTCACCATCCCCACATCAAATATATCTGACAGAAAAATGTTCGTTATCCTTTTCTTTTATATTCCTAGGGAAAAGGATAGTGATCATTTTATCTGACAGATAAATTTAATAATGAACAGGTCGTAAGTCACATTAAAGTACCATTCATAAAACATTTGCGTCAGAACTCAGAAGTAAATCAACATTAGATAAAATGGTATCTTTACATCAGCATCACATTATACTTTCATGTTGTTACTCATTACTCATTAATTAATATTATATTGGTAATAGTTAGAAATAGATATCATCATCATCATCATCATATCAGCCGAAAGACGTCCACTGCTGAACATAGGCCTCCCCCAAAGATTGCCACAATGACCGGTCCTGTGCCACCCGCATCCAGCGGACTCCTGCGACCTTCACCAGGTCATCAGTCCACCTTGTGGGGGGCCTACCCACACTGCGCCTTCCGGTACGTGGCCGCAACTCGACAACCTTCCTGCCCCAACGGCCATCGGTTCTACGCGCAATGTGCCCTGCCCACTGCCACTTCAGAAATAGATATACAATACCTAATAGGTAGGTACCTACTCGTAAATGTACGTATAAATAAGCTCGTAATAAGCCATCACCCGATGACTCGGTTTTGATGATGTTGCAGCTCTTCCATGTATAAATTAATATTTAAACATATAATTATACTGATTATTCTCTATAACATTACTTCATGTAAATAAAGTTATTGGTGTGAAAAAAAAACTAAGCTCGTATGTATTGCCCATTTCAAATACGAAGGCCTGATTCTACTTGACAAAATCATTAGGCGTCAACAATAGGATAAGTGATAACAAAAGATACCTGGCCAGACCCTTTTGTGGCGTGATATTTTTTGCATATATCGGTGTACGACACGTGCCAATTTGTAGTGGACCAATTAAATGACAAAAGTTTCGAGTGGGCCTGGGCCTTTGAAATGGACTATACCACCAAAATGTAATTAAAATAAAATTTGCTAATTATATTAACGGCGACGACGCTCTCCGTTTTCGCTCACGCTTAACCCAATCTGCAAAAGCGAGACGGCTAATGAAATCTAAATTTAATTTAGCATAGTATAAAATAAAGTCACTTTTTCTGTCCCTTTGTACGCTTAAATCTTTAAAACTACGCAACGGATTTTGATGAGATTTTTTTAATAGGTAGAGTAATTCAAGAGGAAGGTCGCTAGTATGTAACTCGTAAAATGAAACTCGTATAATCAAAATCATCTCACCTGAAATGGTGAAGCTTCAAGGGGATTCCCGCACATGCCCGGACTGTGGGATGAGGCTGCCGTTTTCCCAGGGGTGGGAAGTTCGGTATGGGGTCCTACAGTAAGGGTGTGAACATATTTTTAATGAGTCGTACGTGAACACGCTGAGAAGTGAGAATTTTGTTTACTTGTTGCTGATATAGGTACCTACGCAAAGAACTAAACCCTGTTAGTTCCATTATAGCCAGAGATCGGATGAATGTGCGTCATTGTTCGCAATAGTATGGATATGACTCCAAAATTGATTAAATGAATAATTAAACGAATAATTTCTTGAAATTTGATTTCAAAGCTTTAAGGAGACTATTTACAAAGGTTTTCATAGTTACAGGTGTTAAATAGGTTATTTTCTTTAAATGATTAGTTATTCAATCAACTTTGGAGTCATGTCCATATTATTATTGAGAACAATGACGCACATTTGTCCGATCTCTGAATTAATAGCATCATAAATTTAAGGTCAATATACCGAACAACATATTGTTCGGTATATTTGCCTTAAATTTATAATGTTCAAGTCACTCTCAAAAATCTGTACTTTCTAAAGATGCGCCGAGAGGCTGCGGCGCGAAGTTCACAAATTGAGTTAATGCCTTATCTTGTTCGTCATTAGCAAAACCCCAGAGGCATTTTAAGAGCTAAATATGATTTTATTATCAATGCGAATATTAACTACGTAGATTGAAATTCTAAGAGTGAGCGTGTACATACATATAGATATATACACGCCGTGTGGTGACGGCAGTAAGCAGTGGCGTGCACTCCATATAGGCAAATAGGCACTGCCTACCCTAGCAGAACAGCATCTACATATACTTTTTCGTCTTCATTATAATAATTTGTCATGTTTTCTGAAAGAAATCCACATAAATATTTATATTAACGGAGCTCGCGGCGATTTAAATTTGCGCGCGCGCTAGCTAGCCTAGCGCGCGGCTGCCCAAGCCCCATCTGGGGTAAGGCAACGGCGATCGGAGCCTACAAAAACACACACACTCACACAGTGCGTTTGTGTAGACATGTCCGTGAAGTATATACATATTCTTGCCCAGTGCACACGAAGATAGAAAATATACGCACACAATCAAAAGAATAGGCTGCGCCTAGGCACCATACGTGCGAGAAGGACGGCCAATGTCGGTCTCTCTCTGACTTACCGAGCCTCGAGATGTAATACGACTAATTTTAAGAACTCTCCTATGTTGCGATTTTTACTTGAAGTGAGAGGCATTACATTCTGTCAGGTTTATTTGTTTACAAACAGTCGCGAGTCGGTTTTGATTTTTGCGATACAGGTTTGAGGTTAATCAGTAGAAAATCTATCAAAACAAAACTCATTCATTGTTATATTAATACAATTCGGTTCTAACAGATTTTTTTACGTTTATTTTCATGTAAGTGTTGTGACTTGTGATTGTGATTGTGACTGTGCGTGACGGAATTATGCTATGAGAATAAATTGTGAATACCTAGTTAGTTGATGGTGGCTGCTGTATGTCTAGCGTGTCTACGAAGTTGATTTTCGGCGGATTTAGCAAGTTAACAATATAACAAAAGAAGTTAGAACAGGTACGTGTAATTATTTCAAAAGTCGATGTATTCTGTACTCGGAAATTGTACTTATAGCATTAATGAACATTGTATTTTAGCTATTTCACTCGTTAGGTATTGCACTTATATTTCGAATTCACCGATGATTAATGCTACGCATATTTAAAAACCTTTCACTCTTCTTGAGCGATTTGAAAAGCATTAGGACGTTAACAAAAGTCGGCGATCGAGACAAAATACTTAGTTATTGTCGCAAGCTATACCTAGACTCTTTTACTTTACTCAAGTCACCTCAAGTCTACTATCCACTTGTGAGTTTGCATTGCAATGCGATGGTCAATATTGTTTGTTGCTCAGATAAAAAAAAATTGCCTACCCTAACTAAAAACCCTGTGCACGCCACTGGCAGTAAGAATACATTTGTCACCACCCCAACTCCTGCTGCGGGTGTCGTAAGAGTCGACCAAGGGATTGAAGTGTCACTGACCATTATTTGATATAATATGATGGGCAGCAGCGTCATCATAGTCGACACATTACTGCGATCGCCAATCCGCTTGCCCAGCGTGACGATTATGGCCATTTACCTCCTAATGGGTCTATACGCAAAGTTAATAGGAAAGGCCTACGTCCAACAGTGTAGTCCACTGCTGGACGTAGGCCTTTCCTATTAACTTTGCGTTTAGACCCAGCCTTTGTTAGTCACAAAGGCTGATGATGTAATGTAATGTACATATATATATACAGGGTGTTCGTTTCGATTTGCGTTAAATAAGACAGGTTACTCGGGACATTAATAGAAGTTGTCTGGTATATCGGGTTTTGGAAAATTCAATAAAAAAGATTTTTTTCTTTTCATACATAATAAATGAAATGGTAAGTGTGAGAGAATCTTAAGTATAAAATAAAAGTTAATCTCAGGTGACTGACGGCACATGTCAAAATAAGTAACATTAGAAGATAACAAAGGTTGCAAAACACATGTTTAGTGAAAAAAAATATTTTTTGAATAACTCAATAACATTGCAGTAAGAGTTAAAACACTAGTTTCTTAGCGAAATTAATTATATTTGACCAAAATAAATAAGCTTCCCTTGCATTTATAGCATATGAAGAAAAACACCCTGTATATACAACTTTATTCATCACATCATCAACCTATAATCATTGCTGGACAAAGGCTTCCCCTATTACCTAAGCGTATGTATGCATTAGGAAGTAGATGCCCATAATCGCCACGCTAATGGGCAGGCGGGTTGGCGATCGCAGTAGTCCACTCCACTATGATGATGTTGCTGCCATCGTCATTGTCATTACTTAACGTTATTACACATACATAAGTTCAGAAATATTACGAAATTATTCCTATTATGTCCTTCCAGCTAAGAGGTAACGCACTCGTATCGCTTGACTAGTTCGTTCGTGACGTAACACTCTCCCATACTCGTACATATTCCCTTAATCTAAAAGAAAAGAGCGTTCTCCCATCTGAAAGGTCAGCAACGCACTTGTGTTAATGTGGTTAGATATATGTTATGTGTTGTGATGGGCGGCGGCAGCCACTTACCATCAGGCGATCGTACTCATTTCCGTCCTATTACATTTTAAAACATAATTAGTACCTACAGTGAGTGTCAAATTTTTTTTTGTGTAGGACAGAGTTTTTTCTGAGTCACTAATAACCTCCCATACAATGTATGTACATAATGTCGTACGGAACAACTTTTAGAGTGGCACCAATGCCGAAATGGCAAAAGAATCACTTTCCCATGAAAAAGACTCTTTTTTTCGCAATTTCGGGGTTGGTCCCATACTAAAAGTTGCTCACTATGACATCTGTATATACAATATATGCGAGGTTATTAGGGATTCAGGAAACACCGTGTATATCTACAAAAGCATGTAGTAAAACTCATATGTATTTAGGTAAAACGTGCAACATGTCGCAAAAAAACTCGCAATAATGATTTTATTAAAAAAGTGAACACAACCTACATAATTATACCTAGGTATAGTCCATTTCAAATACGAAGGCCCGATGCCACTCGAAACATTTGTCATTTCATTGGTCCACTACAAATTGGCACGTATCATACACCGATGTATGCATAAAATATCACGCCACAAAAGGATATTGCCAGGTATCCTATTGTTGACGCCTAATTACTTTGTCAAGTGGAATCGGGCCTTCGTATTTGAAATTGACTTTACCTGCATGGAATGATAGCTTCCGTACCTACCATACAGCTCTCGAGCACAACTTAACATCACTACTAGTATATCTTCATTACTGCAGCAGCAGAAACATAACGAACTCCAGCTTTACTTGAAGTACTAAATTGATGCTGTATTAGATACTCGGTAGACAAATAAAGCCCTCTGTTTACGTCTGGACTATGTTGCCATAGCTGAAGAAGTAGAGACGAACAAGCGCCTCCTAAAACGGGTCTTAAACTTACTTTTAATTTTATCCTGACGTTTCGGGCATGACGTTACACCCGTGGTCCTAAATAAGGATCAGTCTCAATCTTATTTTTGTCCGAGATTTTTCTCATTATGAATGAGGAAGTTTTGCCTATGAATAGCACGATTAATATAACTCTTACACCTAAAGGTGCATTCAGACCAAACGAGCATTCGCTATTCTGTCCGCCACTCTACGAAATCAACGAATCACGTTTTGTGTAACGATCGAATTTCGTAGAGTGGGGGATAGAATCACGATAGAATAGCGAATGCTCGTTTGGTCTGAATGCACCGTAATGGGAAATATTTTATTAAGTTTTGGACCATAGTTAGGAGCGTTTGGTTGGACTATAGCTATGTGGTTTCATAAAAATTCATAACTTTCATAAGAAGTTAAAACAAAGTTAAACGGTTTAACCGCACGAATATTGCGCAACTTATAGTCACTATCACTATCATATGATATGAGCAACATCTTTCAGAGAACATTTTAATGCCTTTGTGTAGACGTCTACTAAAAACACAAATGAAATTATTTGAATAAAATGATTTAAGCATAGTGCAAAAACCTTGTCGAAGAGCAACATTCTCATAAATGCTCAAGTTACCTGGGTCGCTTTTTATAAAGTTACAATTTACAATTTTGCTGTTTGCCTCTCTTTCTAGCCAATATATGCGTGCGTTAGAGAGGCAAACAGCGAAATTGTAAATTGTAACTTTATAACTTTTATTTCTTGTTATGTCATTGTATATTTTTATGTTAATAAATAAATAAATAATAAAATAAAAATAAATAAAACGCGACCCTGGTCTACAGTACGAATCAGTTGGCACGTAAAATTTACTACTCGTAGCATTTCCATCACACTAGCGTGATAGACAGCTTTAGGTATCGAGTAAAGGTTAACGCTAACCTTACTTTACAACTCATGATGCGGCTACAGGTTTGTCTCACAGGCCACACAGCATGACCATCGGCCCTACCTCAAAAAACGAAATTCGTAAATTTCGAGGATTTGTATCTCTCACTCTAATGACGCCTTCGTTTGAGTGACAGAGAAAAATCCTCGAAATCTACGTATTTCAATTTTCGCGGTAGTAGGCCATAGTCTATACCGTACGTCAGTAGAAAACAAAAAAAATGTAAACTAACCTGAAAACTTGTATTATTTCATAATCACACACTTGTAGAAGACAATCTTGATGTTATCACCAACTTAAAGTAGAATCTTAAGTTCACATAATTTACATTTTTAGTAAAAAATATTGATATTTTATTAGTATTAACACAAAAAATATATCTGCGACCGTGTTTCACGATATTGTATCAAAGACGTCAAATGCTATGAGAACGTCAACGTCAGCCATATTTGTTTTTTTTTCTACTGTCTAGCGGTATACTCGTACATGGTCAAACCACTAAAATCAATGCTCGCTTGCTTTGGTAAGCCATTGGAATAAAGTACAGACAGTGCAACGAAACCGCCAGGACTAAGGAATTAAGTCATAGTTCTTAGAAAAATACAATTCGAGCTAGTTCTCGTAAAATAAGTAAGAAACTGAGCGGGTAGCGCTATAAGACGGGGGAAATCGTTGTTAGAGTTTATAGGATACGCTTTCGTTTATAAAATTAGGACGAGCGATGATAAAACGGGAATATTTAATTAATTATGTTTCCCATATGCACCCGGCAAGGTGGACCAAAATGGTTTCAGACTGGGACCCACGGAAAACCTTCGATGGTGCTGGCCGGGGCATTAGCAGACCGAGAAGGAGATGGCGGTGGCGGGACGGCCTGGAAGCATTCTATCCAAATTGACGGGAGAACTGTGATGACCGGGCAGAATGGAGAAAAAGAGAGGAGGCCTTTGCAGTGGGACACTAAACCAGGCTAAAAAAAAGGTATTAAAACATTATCGAACCGGGCTACACACGTAATTTAAGTCGATGATTGCTCGCCATGTTTAGACCCATTAAGAAAGTCCTGCCTCGTCTGGAGCACTCTCGGTCAAAGTCCTACGAATACTGCCCCTGCTAGAACGGATACTGGCCGCGGGCGATGGCAATCATCGACTTAAATTGCGTGAGTAACTAACGTTAGTTATAATAAAAAAAATTAAACAGTAAAGTTTCGGTGTTAAATCGCGAAAGCTGAGCCATCATCGATCCCCACATCGGACGATGGTGAACTTGGTTTTTTTAGTGTTCCATATCCAAAATGGCATAAACGAAACCCTTATAGATTCGTCATGTCCGTCTTAAACAGCCGATTTACTCGAAAATTATGAGTACTATACAGTAATGAAAGGCAAGGATAATAATAATAATAATAAATAATAAATATCTTGGGACATCTTACACAAATCGACCTAGTCCCACGGTAAGCTCAATTAAGGCTTGTGATGTGGGTACCAGGCGACGATATATATAATAGATAGATACATATAGATACTTAAATACATAAACAGCCATGACCAAGGAACAAACATTTGTGATAAATAAATACACAAAGAATGCCCTCGCCGGGATTCGAACCCGGAACCTCCAGCTTCGTAGGCAGGGTCACTACCAACTAGGCTACGGAGGCTGTCGAAACTACGGAGGCTGTCGGAGGATATGTTTTGTATCAACCGCATTATACAAGGTGAAATTTTAATGGGTGTTCTCCGTTTAAGGGCGTGTTCAGTGTCGTTTTCCAATCAGGTAAAAAAGGATAAAAATTGTTTCACGTGTAAAACATTTTAATTTTTTCTATGGGGCAGGTCTTTCAAATTAGCCGAAGCTCCATAGAAAATCAATATTTTTTTTTTTTTGAGAAAAAAAATTCTTCCGCCTTTTTTCCTAACCGGAACACGATACTGAACATACCCTTAAACGGAGAACAACCATTAGAATTTCACATTGTATTAACAATAAAAAACTTTTTTTTAATAACGTTTCAAATTAAGCAAAAGAAACGGTAAACATCGAAAAATAAACAATATTTAAGAACTTTCTCACTGAGCACAACACCGTTACGTATATTTGAAAGGCTCAATGAAAATGCGTTTATGACGCAATTCACAAAGACAGCAGTCGTGCCAAACACATTAGCATACTAAGCTGCCAGTTAAACAGCGATGAAACGACCCTGGAGAACTGCTAGGAGAATGTGCAGTATTAGGATCCAATCGTAACTTTGTAATACAATTTGTTTCCGTAATAAATGTAATTTGTAAACAACTTCAAAGTGTTACATGTATTTAGAGAATCAGATGCAATTGTATTACATTACTGCTTAGTAAAATAATATTTAAGAAGAGTTATGGTACATAAAACATCTTAGTTTTTTAATTCTCATTAGATAGCTGGGTGGAAAGCAACGTTTTTATCCCTAAGGTGAATAGTATTTTTTTTAATGCCTACCACGCTTTTCGCTGTAATGCCATGCCACTACGAGTATGAGACTTGTTTCACGTTTCGGCATAATCATCTGGATGTACATTTATTTTGATATTCTGATATCCATTATGATTACAAAGTGAAGCAGCAGTAGGCGTGTTTCTTTCTAGAGCCTTTATAACTTAAAAATACACGATTGCATACACGACCATAGGGGATATAGGGTAAGAGTAATAGGGTTGTGTATACATTTCTATTTAGTCCTTTGCACGCGTCTACTTAGACATATTTTTTACCTTGACTGTACTTGCCGCACATCCCGTCATAGAGCGTCAAAGGGACCCAAATTCAATTATCCTCGCTTGGGGTAGATACCTACAAAAGTTAATTGATAAAAGAACAATCTTTGATTGAAGTATTATTTTGGATTACAGCATTGTTCATGATAAGCAACGACATGTTTTTGATAATGCTGTGTTTTTATCGATCGTAGGCACCAAAAAGTTACTCTGAGTGGTTTTATTATAGGGTATGTTTAGAAAGTGAAGGCACGTGAGACATGTTGTTGTTGTTGTTGTAATTCCTAGGGCACCTCGGAGGTGCATAGGGCCTCCACAAGATCCTTCCACGCTTTTCTGTCTTGAGCAACCTTCTTGGCTTCGTTCCAGGCCAGACCTAGGGCTCGCAATTCGCTCTCCACGCTTCTTTTCCACTTGTGTACAGGGCGAACACGAGCTAGTTTTCCACCTTGAGGCCTCCACTCAAAGGCGATATTAGCGAGGTTCGTTGCTCTTCTTCGAAGAGTATGCCTGATCCATCTCCACTTCCGCTGCGCTACTTCTTGGGCGATTGGAATCTGACGGCACAAGTTCCACAAATCCTCGTTCCTTATAGTTTTCGGCCAGAATATGCGGAGGATCGAACGAAGGGACTTATTGACAAACACTTGTAGCTTGTGCGTCAGCCCTTTAGTCACTCTCCACGTTTCACAGCCGAAGAGCAGCACTGACTTGACGATGGATTCGAAGAGGGAGATTTTAATGCGGCGAGTAAGCACATTTGAATACCAGACCGGTTTTAGGTGAGCAAACGCAGCTTTTGCCTTCTTAATCCTACTATCGACGTCTTCGTCCGTAGCTCCCCGACAGGTTATTGTACTTCCGAGATACACGAACACTAAGACTGATTCTAGGCAGTCGTTCATGAGCCACACAGGTTCCATGCAATCAGACTTCATACGCATGTCAACTGTTTTGCATCGGTTGATTCGTAGGCCCATAACTTCAGCTTCCCCTTGTTTAGCTTTAAGATGGGCTACAGATGGCGAAATCAGCACGATGTCATCAGCGTAGTCATGGTCTTCTAGTTCCTTTCTAGCCCAGTTGATGCCTCTTGGTGCTACGATCACTTTCCTCATGACGTCATCGAGAAGGATCACAAACAGCAGTGGCGATAGTAGGCATCCTTGCTTCACACCGGCCGTAATGCATATAGGCGCTCCCATTTCCTTGTCATGCATCACTCTGCATGTGCTTCCTTCGTACAGAGAACGAATGATGCGGAATATGCACTCGGGTATGCCCCTGCGACTAAGGCTGGACTACAGAGCGCTCCACTTCACCGTGTCGAAAGCTTTTTCGAAGTCCACAAAGGCCATGAACAGCTCCGACTGCCATTCGACACATTGTTCAATAAGGATGCGCAGGGTGTTGGTGTGGTCTGTGCAGGAGCGACCAGGGCGGAAGCCCGCTTGCTAGTCCCTCAGCGTTTCTGCAACTCTTGGTGCAATACGATTGAGCAGAATCTTAGCCAGAACTTTTGCGGCTGTAGGAAGAAGTGTTATGCCACGCCAGTTATCGCATTGCGACAGATAACCATTCTTAGGGACTTTCACCAAGAGACCTTGTTTCCACTCATAGGGTACTTGTCCAGCTTCCCAGATACGATCCAATAGGGGATATAGAAGAGTTGCAGATGCCGCAGCCTCGGCCTTTAGCATGTCCACGTGGATACTGTCCATACCTGGGGCTCCCAGGGGACGTGAGACATGATATTAAAAAAATATAGGGTTGCCCATAATAGAACATTTGAATTTGCCGCCCTTTTCTACTGGCAGGCTGGTTGGCCAAAGTATAAAACATTTGAAATGCAATGAGGGTTTTTGATACTTTTTCTGCCGCTATGGGGAGGTGAGATGGCAGCACTGAGCCGACCTTATAACGAACTGTCAAAATAAATACGCGCATTTAATTTTCAACATATTTATAGGTTTATTTATTCTGAAAACCATTACTTTAGTCATATTGTTACCTAAACTAAATAAATAAAATAGTTCCAAGTCAATTCTCATGAAATTAACAAAGTTATAGTAATTATTTTGAATACCAGTGACTTTGAGCGCCTGTTTTAGAGTTCAATCTTCAGTTCGACGACCATGTATTAGTCGTAATCCATTACAAAATCAATTCTCTTCCAAATAAAATAGAATTTCAATATTTTAGGCCCAGGTGCCTATGAATAGTATGAATCTGACAGCTGTCGAGACCAGGGGCGTACGAAGCGCCGCCTGGTGGCAGAAAAATTATCGAAAACCCTCATTAAGAAAGGATTTTTTTTTTTTCTTTTATGCTACAGTTTTTTTTTACCAGTACTAACCGGTCAGTTGCAATATTAACGGGGACTACCGGACTATACACCATTAAATTAATAATTGAAACCTAAAATAATTTACAGTATTTTTTGCATATAAAATACAGATACGGTTCTAAAAAGAATCTAAATAATTTCGTAAGCGACAGTCGAAGCGCATAAGTTAACGCTGTAAAAACTTTTATACTTATAGCTCGAATATCATAGAACCATTCCATGACATTTGTCACTGTCAATGTCAAAATATTGTGACATTTCATTTCCATTAAATTTTTATACCAAGCCGCAGTAAATGCAGTAATTCATGTTTGCGAATAAAAATAGTAATTGTACAAAATGAATCAAACATTAAACGTAGACCAGCTGAATTCAGCTCTTAATTCTCTCCGTACGTTACGATCAAGCGTGAGCCATGTGTTCGAAACGCTTTCTAACGGCTTGCGAGCTGACCACGGGGAGGATGGTAAAGATAAATTCCTTTTAGAACTGCAGGAGCTTCTGAACAATGTAAATATCAACTTGAGGGACTTAGACCAGACTGTAAATGGTCTCCCGGTGCCTGCAACATTGACTTTAAATTTGGGGAACACTACTTATCTCAGCCAAGAAACTACTCAAGAACGTCAAGCATATTACACGCAGCTCGTCAACAGCTACAAATGGACTGATAAAGTACACGAGTACAGCTCCTTCGCCCATACATTGTTGAGCCAGAACTCACTGAAAAGGTCTTATATTAACTCCGGGAACACAAAGAGACGTGGCAAACTTCAAAGCAATCACAACGTCGCTCCGGTACAGGTGGATCAAGTCATTAATAACATTGATAGATCCTACAATGATATGAAAATAACAATTTCCCGTCCGTTCGCGAGCAATGCTGTAGTCCAAATCAATTTAAGCCATGTTTTAAAAGCTGTGGTTGCCTTTAAAGGCCTGCTTATGGAATGGGTGATGGTGAAAGGTTATGGTGAAACTCTAGATTTGTGGACAGAATCTCGTCACCATGTCTTCAGGAAGGTGACAGAGAATGCTCATGCGGCTATGCTGCATTTTTACTCACCAACGCTACCTGATTTAGCAGTGCGTTCATTCATGACATGGCTGCATAGTTATGTGAATCTGTTTAGTGAGCCGTGTAAAAGGTGTTCATGCCACCTGCACCATACGTCCCTGCTGCCGCCAGCGTGGCGCGACTTCCGCACTCTGGAGCCATTCCATGATGAATGCAAACAATAGTCTTTGTGGTATTGAACGAGAGAGTTGGGGACAGACTTGTGTTGCGTTAACTCTCGTTCAATATAAGAATAAGTGAAGTGTAATGCAGGAACTGTGTAGCTATACCAGCAGGATTGTGGATCATACTCTTGTTTGTTTAAATGATGTTGAGTTGATTATTGAACCATATGAAATGGAGAACTTGATACCTAATTGTATAAAAAAATATTAGTAATTTGTATTTTATACAGTTTGATAAGCAAATCCCTCTTATTCATAAACACTTCCAAACCTACTTGACATCATCATATCATTTGTACCTTTCAGCTTATCAATATTTCTATGGAAAGAGACAAACAATATTACTCAGCTTGCTAGGTAAGGAGATGTTTCTAAATAAGGGGGTATGTTTGTAATTTGTAATAATATGTGAAATATTTCACGGCTATCTGTATCTATTTTATAGATATTTAAGATATGTAATATAATCCTAATTTAGGAATGTGTGTGAGAATCTTAAGCAAATAAGTGTGCACACCATGTCTGATAAATCTCATATGTATATTCAATCTAGGTGTTCAATCATACAAATAGCTGAGCATTGTATCATTCATTCATTGATTTGAATTCAGATATTTTTGAAGAAATCCATAAGTACCATAATCACTTTTTAACTCTACAAACCACCAATAGTAATTTTTATCAGAATTATGCTCAGCACATATTCTGCTATCATTTCTGTAGACAGTGTGGGCCATACCATAGACCGTAAGTATTAATAATATCTTATTCCTCTGGAATTTGCAACCAAACCAGGCTTTCAATGAGAAATGTTGATATTGTGTATCCAAGAATTTGACACTTACCAGATGGTAAGACTTTTTACAGTGTAAATGGATAGATCACCTAACTACTCATGGCCATGGTAACTTTTTATGAGTGCTTCAGTAAAAATATTCTACTTTGTTATTTGATGGACATGGACATTTAATTCATATAAAAACAAAGTAGGAAGTATTACTAAAATACTCACATATTCTCTCTCTTCACACAATTTGTAATCAATGATACAATTTATAGATAAATGGGAGATTCATGAATTAAAAAGCAAAATAAAAGAAATTTCATTTTAATTTAACATAAACAACATTAGGTCTCTCAGTACACTAACCAAACTACACAAACGGTTTCGTCAATGCTATAGTGTGATCTACACTGCAGGCAACTTTCAGAACATGCGCACCAACTGCTACTTTCATGGGGAAATGCTGGTCCTTACAATGTCCTAAGCCGAGACAGCCATGTCGATTCCTGCCCCACATATAGAGGTCTCCGTTGTTGGTAACAGCTGCTAAGTGTCCGATACCACAGAACACTTTCTCAACCATGCATTCGGGATTGAATTCGTTACGGCCGAAGAAGGCTGGTGGGATCAGCTTGGGTTTTGGGCTGTTGGAGACATTGGGCCCAAGACCTAGTAGTCCGTAGCCCCATACAAAGACGTCTCCTTGTTCTGGAAAGTAATATAATTTTCATCACACTTGCTGCCTAAACGCGCTATTGTTTTCGCGCGCAGCGAGAGTAATAGAAAAGTGAAATTCCCTAGGGAGTAATAGAAATGTCAGTACGCCATTTAATAATGTTATTTCTTAAAACTTATTTTTTTGTCGGCAAGTGTGATGAAAAACATTGTATGCATCACGGTCGTTAAGCGAATTACTAACTCGAGTCATAAAAGCCCTCCGCCTAACGGCGTCGGGCTTCTAACACTCTCGTTAGTAATTCCGTACTTACCTCCCTTGATGCACAATGTACTATTTTTTTTACTTGGTATAATAGTATAAATGATGGAAGTATAAACTTCACATTTGAAACCAAAAGAACTCCAAAAGGGTTGTATCGTAACAATTACTTTGGATCTCGTGCTAGCATATATACCATTTGATGCTTACTTGTTAAATCCTTATTGTACGATGTCTGTTTGGTGTACCAAATAAACAAAAATAAAATAAAATTCTAAAAAAGTTTGTTCATTTGGATCACATCTTCAATATTGATAAAAATTGGTAGTCTGGTAGAGTCAATGATGCTGAACAAGATCCACCACATTTTCCAAAATGGCCCAAAAAGTTTGTATGGATGTTTCCTTTTTTGTTAACAGATCCTATACGTTTTCGGTAACAAAAAAGAAATGTTTCATACAAACATTTCGGGACATTTTTGGATAAATGGTGTATTTTGCTCAGCATCATTGACTCTACCAGCCAACTGTTTGAGAATAGGGATGATGACTGTAGTTAAAATAAATTATTTAACATTAAGCACGACATAATACACGAAGAAAAAATTACTAAGATGTAGATTGCAGTAATTTTTGTACAGAACTTCTATTTAATAAATTGAAAACAACTTAAAAGAGTACGTCATTGGCTACGAACAAATAAAACATGGAAGCCGCACGCCATACTAAATTGCCTTTCAAAAACGGTCCTGAATTTTAGTTGACAAGTGTCACCCCCTCTTTAATGCATCACGGTAATGAATTTCAATATCAACCTAACCTATAAAAACTTAAACCGCCATTTAAAAATAGTTGTGATTGGTCCGTCAAAGTTTTGATTGGCTTTATTCTATAAACATTTGTCAAAGATGTTGCGCCGAAATATGCGCGGTGTTGAGAAAAGCATCTTAGCACAATTGGTTTTGGGGGCATTTTTGAGCTGGCGTAGACGTCCATGTCATATAATAATATGGTCGCAGGTGTTAGGTCAAAAGCTACCACAGATGATACATACCATTAACAATAAGGCAAAAGGAGCCTCCACTGGCAACATCGACGATCTTGCCGAGGCCTCTAGTGAAGCTATACAGCGCGTACGACATGTTCACTTGCTGGTGCTGCGTTGCCATCGGGACCTGCCCGTACTCCGAGTTGCCCCAGCCGAACAGCTCTCCCTTGTCTGAAAACAAGGGTTTACAAACTTGAAATTGATACAAGTTTTTATCGCTTTGTTTCGTGATTTCATCTGTTATATCTTGGGACATCTTACGCAAATCAACCTAGTCCCACTGTACGCTCAATTAAGGCCTGTTATGTGGGTACTATTAGGCGACGATATATATAATAGATAGATACGTAATATAGATACTTAAATACATAGATAACCATGACCAAGGAACAAATATTTGTGATAAATAAATACACAAATAATGCCCTCGCCGGGATTCGAACCCGGAACCTCCAGCTTCGTAGGCAGGGTCACTACCACCTAGGCTACGGAGGCTGACAAATCTGTTATTCGTATCTTTCATAAGAAAAGTCTAACGAGTCCGAACTTGATATCTACGGATATGTATAGGTAAGTTTGTTATTCCTTTTAAACCAGGTGACTTATGGTGGTCCCGTTTTATCAATTTACCGGTCTACGCGTCACTTTCTCACTGGACTTGTTAGAACGTGACGGCAACGGCAACGACGACAAACGATTAGACGCGGTACCGTATTTAATCGTTAGTCGTTATTGCCGTCATGTTCTAACAAGTCAAGTGCGAAAGTGACACGTAGCACGATAAATGGATAAAACGGGACCATCATAAACCTACAGTAGCTGTACCATGAGCTTGCTTGTTCACTTTCTATCCAGCTCACTCGCGCCAATACACGAGTCCCTACGAGCGAGATGGATAGAAAGTAAACACGCGTTAATAACTTAGCGGCAGCCCATCGCAAAGCTATTGGGCGAGTGTGCTATACTATCCTCAAATCAAACAGACGACTGAGGCAAAAAACGCCGGCGGCTTTGTGGCATAAGGGCGTGAAGGTGCGAAAGAGACAATACGATGCTGATTGTTTTACGATCCCAGTCGTCTATTTGGTTTGAGGATAGTTTAGTGTCATCTACGTCCCAAGGGACCACCCTTATAGGAATTAAACGCCCTATCTATGTATCCTGCCGTGTGGTGACAGCAGTAAGAATACATTTGTCAGGTACCAAGTCACCACCCCAACTCTACCCGTGGGTGTCGTACGAGTCGACTAAGAGATTGAAGTGTCACGACCATTCATAGATAGAAGATGGGCAGCAGTGTCATCAAAGTGGGCACACACCCTACTGCGATCGCCAACCCGCTTGCCCAGCATGGTGATTATAGCTCATCAGCATTTACCTCCCTAATGTGTCCATACGCATAGTTGATAGGAGAGGCCTACGTTCAGTACTGGACAGCGGTAGGCTGATGATGTGATGTGTCTACCCTACATGAGAAGTGTTTAATCATTGATTACCAAGTAGAGTCGAGAAATTTAATTTCCTACCCATTTCGTACCTTGTCACAGTGACAATCAATATGAAAGCTGCTAGGACTGTCATATTACCTATAGCTACTATGACAAGGTACGATATGGGTAGGAAATTAAATTCCTCGACCGTACCTATGTGCCAGCAAGCAATCTCCCACAGAAGCGACCTTGATGCTTTGCTCTCTAGTGATGTCCCCTTTTAGCGGGTCGGGTGCTAGGGTTGTCAAACGTCTCGAAGCCAAATTGAGCACTATCTATCCTGTATTAAAGGAAATGATCTGTCTTTGGGCTCACCACTAAGTGCCAGCACGCAATCTCCCGTAGAAGCGACCTTGACGATCTTCTCGCTAGTGATGTCCCCCTTCACCGGGGCAGGCGCGCTAGTGTTGTCATACGTGCCGAGCCCGGTCTGTCCGTCTGCGCCCCACCCGCACGCCCACACACGACCCGACTCTGTTATGAACAGACTGAAATATTTTACTGAAGTATTGTGTTGTAAACAAAATCAATCGATCAATTGAGTGACACAGATATTGATACGCTTTCATGTATATTGATTTAAACTTTCACGATTATCACTCATATTTTAACGATAATCGGGTCTTAATCGCGTAAACTTACGTAAACGTATTACGTACGTAGGCACAGTCACCACCTCTCTCTGCCTTGGTCTGCCTGCGACCACGTCATGCCCGAAACGTCAGGATAAAATGAAACGTAAGTTTACGCGATTAAGACGAGTTTGTCGTTAAAATACGCCGCGTTTACGTATTCGAGTGAGAATGGTCAATTTAGTTTTAGTATCATGGTTAACGCAATTGCTTGACCGAATAGTGAACTTTATGGATATTATTATAAGGAATACGTTCGTTACAGATGTAGTGCAAAATCCTTTCTCTTCGGCTTTTCACGGAAACATCCGTATAACATAAATTTTATAGCCAGGGTTTTATACCTACCTCTGTGTTCCTGTACCATATATTATATCGCAAGAAAAACGATTTAATACGAATGATCTATTTTGTAATAAATGTATAATTATACGACTAAATAAAACTTACGTGTGATCCTGCCCGCAGCACACATCTGTAATTTTCTCCTTGCCCAAACTGCGTATGTTGTATGTGACCATACTGCCTTTGTATTCTTCATTACTGTTGATTTTTCTACCACACTGTCCGTATGCGTTGTTGCCTAGTGTGTACGCTCCTTCTGTGTCTGTTAAGATTACTGAGTGTGCTCTACCAGCTGCTAGACGAGTTATCTGAAAATGACAGTAATTTTATCAATGACTTAGGGAGGAAATTGACTCCTTACAAGGATAAACGAATCTTGCTTACAGCTTTATTAAATACAATCATCAAATTGTAGAAGACCTTTACATTTGGGAAATCTAGTTTTACCGATGCTTAGAGTAGTTATCCAAATATGCTCTGGCAACTAATTATTGAATCACTACCCTCCTAAGGAGCAAGATTTTGTTGTCTCATTTAATATTCACATCATAATCAACATTATTTCCTTAATTATTACTATTATATTAATTGATACACCAGCAGCTATTTGCTGATATGCTGTTTTCCTTAATTATTATTATTAAGTATATTAATTGATACACTAGCAGCTATTTGCTGATATATGTATATCACTGCACTTGTTTTTTAATTGTATAATTTTAGGATGCCTTTTATTGACTATGCCTTAGTAGGCTAGCAAACTAGAAATCCTTTAGTTAAAACAAGCAGAATAAATATTAAAATTAAGAGTAAAGGATTTATATTAGTTATGTTAAAGAAAATTGCTCACTTTAGTTTCTAAAGATTTGTAAGGTACATAAATAGGTGCAGGGCTCAACAGCATTTCTAGTGGGTGACCCATACGGGGGGCATGGTAGCCAATCTGTGAGTCTGTGTTGATCCCCATGCCAAACACTTTGTGCTGTTCACTTGTCTTCACCGCTGATATTGTAAATCCATAGCCACATGCTATTTCTGTTACCTGTAATTTTATGTTTTTCTAGAATCATATGTAAAATTTGATGAATTTTGTATTTTAAAATTGAACAGAACATAAATGACTAAATCTTCACAACAATTCTACAAGGGTAAATCCACAAGACTGTATGATCAGTTACCAATTGTTATGTGTTTTTTTATTAATTAATTAAACTTAAGTCTCAATATGTGTGGCCTAATGCCTAATGTTATTGGTAGCTATGTACTTCAATCTACATAATTAATATGAGAACACACAAAAGAATTGGTAGCTCATGTTACAGTTTTGTGCTTTTACCCCACTGCAGTTTTCATTTCCATATAATATTTACTTTGTAAATCAATGAAGAAAGAAATTAAGAAGAAAAATTAATAACTTGTTCCATCACAAAATATCAAAACATTTCCAAAACCTTGCCAAGAAAGATTCAGATATTAATAAAATAAGCATGTAGTCTGTTTCTGTACTAGATACAGAATATATATATTTTTTTAAATATAGCAATGAGACTGAGTTACATAACTAACATTTAAAACCTGAATTAATTGAGAAGTAACCATTAATAAAAAACATCCTTAATAAACACTATTATCAGTTTAAAAACTAGCAATCCATATATAAATAAAAAGATAAATACATCAAATCTCTCTCCAAACGTAGATCTCATAGGGTACCAAGCCAATGAGAAATTGTTCTTGTATGCCTTCTTCCCTCGCTTCTTGCCCCGCGGCATGTGAATACCCAGGGCTCCAGTCTCAGCGAGGCCCCATACATACACCCGCCGGTCTGAACTTTTGCTCTCAGAATACTGAAATACTGAAAAAAAAGTGTTTTGGTTGATAAATTTGTTTATGTTCACACAACAATAGTTTTTTTACTGTTTGGTATATCAAATATTTTGAAGTACAATCTAAAGTATCCAAAAGAATGATACAAAGTACAAGGCAATCTCTACAAGGGAGATTTTTGTACCGTTCTCGTCTTTTCTCAAAGCGTCTTTTAGAAATGACATTCAATGGAGGAATACTTTTGTCACCACCCCAACTCCTCCTGTGGGTGTCGTAAGAGTCGACTAAGGGATTGAAGTGTCACTGACTATTATTTGATAAAAGTTTGATGATGGGCAACAGTGTCATCATAGTGGACACATTACTGCGATCACCAATCCGCTTGCCCAGCGTGGCGATTATGGGTCTTTACCTCATAATGCGTCTATACGCATAGTAATTAGGAGAGGCCTACGTCCAGCAGTGGACTACCATAGGCTGATGATGATGATGATGGAGGAATACTCTTTATAAACATTGATAATTTGTAGTAAAAAATCTTAATATATGTATTTCCACGTAAATTATGAAAAAATAATACATTATTTAATAATATTTACTTGGTAATTCTTCTTCATTGGTCGGTATTTTCTTTCTAATAGTAGCGTAAGCCCTAACTGCTAGGGCACTGAAATTTTTAGTAGGTAATAGCACCCGTAAAGACTGCATTTTAATAATAAAATTTTCACATCACGTTACAGAAATAATTAACAATTTAAAAATTATATCAACGAGTTGAGCGAACACAGTTAAGGAGGTTATATTTTATATTATGCATTGACAGTGACACTGACAGGCGTGACAGCTAACAGAATTTGAATATTGATTGCATTTCGTTTTACGTAAAGACTAACCTGTGCAAAGTGTGTATGTTGTTGAATAACTAACTGCGCCCTACGCAAGCCCTATGCCTATTAATATCCCTATCATCCCAGTTTTGTTTGTACCTGAGTGACACTGAGACCTTAAAGTTTTCGATGTTCGCGGTAGACTTTCGTCCAGCCTTATTTTAGGTTCAAAGGGCCTACCGGGCGGGTCTACGTCAGGAGTGCTCGCAATGTGCCAAAATTCGAACAATATGCTCTTTAAAACCCAGAGATATTAAAAAAACGAATGATGCCCGCCATTCTGATGATTGTGACAGTCTATTCTGTGACAGTAATCGTTTTAAATACATTAAAAAAGAAAACCACCTTGAAATAAAATTACGAAAAATCGCATATTTTTTCGAGTAACTAGTGTGGCATTCAACTTTGTTTATAAATGTTTACTGTTGACGAGTCATGTTTCACCCTGTATACTTTTTAATGTCACGGTATAGATTATTAAGGTGGGTAATCAAAACAAACATAAAATTCATTCAATCAACACCATTTATTTTAATACAATTAATGAGTTTAATGACTGTGAATATAGCATAAAATACGGTTACTTTATTTTAGACAGCAAATTAGCTCTAAATTGTGTGTTTTGGAACAGTGCTTTGATGAGGCTCCTGAGTTCCTCAGTTCTGAAGTGGACGGCCAGAGGACCCTTCCCGTCGTTCCAGTGGTTGTCGATGTCCTTCAGGGAGCCACCCAGGACGAAGATGAGTTCTTGCAGCTTGATCCAAGAATTTACGTGCTCATTCACGTCGGTAGGTTTCTGAAATAATGTAAGCTGGTAAATAAGCATAGACGTTATGATAGTTGTTTTATGCGGTAGTCGCACGTCGCACGCGATTTTTTACGGTGTTCAACCCTAGCGCAGACGTGGCAAACCCATTGAGTCTGCGACCATATATAACATGGACGTCTAACGCCAGCTCAAAAATGCCCCCAAAAACGATTGTTCAATTGTGCCAAGAGGGGCTGGACATAGCGCATTTCTTAGCATATTTCGGCGCAACATCTTTGACAAATGTTTATAGAAATCAAAACTTTGATGGACCAATCACAACTATTTTTGAATGGCGGTTTCAGCTTTTATAGGTTGATTTTGAAATTCTTTGCCGTGATGCATTGAAGAGGAGGTGACACTTGTCAACTAAAATTCAGGACCGTTTTTGATAGGCAATTTAGTATGGCGTGCGGCTTCCATGTTTTATTTGTTCGTAGCATTGAGTCGAATGCATGCGCTTTACGCTCAAAACAACTGGCCACAGTTTTGACAAGCGGGCCAGTATATTAGTATTCATACTGTCAAAATAAAAATATATATTATAAGTAGCCAGGCATTGGAAATACAAAAAAAAATGTTTGCACATTTGACCAAACTCATATGAAGGTAATATCAAACTAAACGAGCATTCGCTATTCTATCCCCCACTCTACGAAATCAACGAATCACGTTTCGTGTAACGATCGAATTTCGTAGAGTAGGGGGTTAGAATAGCGAATGCTCGTTTGGTCTGAATGCACCTTAACATATCTTGCTTCTTTTAGCCTCAGGAATATGCTGTTAAAATTTGTCTCTTTCCTCATGGGCACCTTGTATAAGTGTAACAAATAGGAATACTTTTGCACTAAGGGCGAATACATGTCGGTGAGCTGTGTTGCCATTAACATGGAGACCCAAGATGTCCACCAGTGTGGCCATTATAAATAAAAAAACTGGAGCTGGGTTGCCTTTTGGACGACGAGCAAATACATGTTGATGTTTGTGAGCGGTGTTACCATTACTGAAGAGTTCCAAGATGATTACCAGTGTGGCAATAAAAAAAAACATAAACCTGGAATAGCTGGGGCGCCTTTTGGACGACGAGCAAAAACACGTTGATGTTTGTGAGCGGTGTTACTGTTACTGAAGAGATCCCAGATGATTACCAGTGTGGCAATAAAAAAAAAACAAAAACCTGGAATAGCTGGGGCGCCTTCTGGACGACTAGCGAGTACATGTCAGTAAGCTGTGTTGCCATTACCATGAAGACCTAAGACCAGTGTGGCTATGGAAAAAAATAAAAACCTGGAATAGCTGGGGCGCCTTATGTACGACGAGCGAGTACATATCAGTAAGCTGTGTTGCCATTACCATGAAGACCTAAGACCAGTGTGGCCATGAAAAAAATTAAAAACCTGGAATAGCTGGGGCGCCTTCTGTACGACGAGCGAGTACATATCAGTGAGCTGTGTTGCCATCTCCATGGAGACTGAAGACCAGTGTGGCCATGGAAAAAAATTAAAAACCTGGAATAGCTGGGGCGCCTTCTGGACGACTAGCGAGTACATATCAGTGAGCTGTGTTGCCATTACCATGAAGACCTAAGACCAGTGTGGCCATGGAAAAAAAGTTAAAAACCTGGAATAGCTGGGGCGCCTTTTGTACGACGAGAGAGTACATATCAGTGAGCTGTGTTGCCATCTCCATGGAGATGTCCTCGACCGTGCACGCGCGGTGGATGAGCTCCTCGACGAACATGTTCACCAGTGTTGCCATCAGCCTGTCGAAAAATCAATTCGTTTGGGATATATATAAATAGATGTAAATTATTTTTATACAGTCTCCTAGGTTGTGAAATTGCTTCATTAGGAGAAAAAGACACTATTTACATTTAGCAAGTATGAATAAACACACAACAATTAAAGGTAATGTTTGACTGGCCTGCAGTAGTAGTAGTAGTAGTACTAAATCACTTTATTGTACACCAAACATGTTATAACACAATTATACAGAGATATAGGTACAAAGGCGAACTTATCCTTGTAAGGGATCTCTTCCAGTTAACCTTTGAGAAACTGAGTGGAAACTTATAAAAAAATTAGATAGACAAACTGACAAGATGACTATCTGGAAACTAATAGAATACACGTATAAATTTTATTATACAATCCTGTTAAATGTGGTTCAGGCAAAGTAACCTATGAAGACCTGATATGCCCACGGTCTTAGTGGAGGTCTCTGGAGAATCCGCCACATTGTATGATGGACACCGAGGAGTAAAGGCGCGCCACCACCTGGCGATCCGCGAAGGAGCTGTTCAGAAGCAGCTGCCGCCGGCGGGGTCGCGAATGTGTGCGAAAGCGTTCTCGTAACGTCGACAAAAAGGCGACGAGGTGGCATATGGGGGGTTATTTTAGTGGGTATACCGTAGGCCTCTTTAGCCAAACGGGAGTCCAACATAACCTTTCGGGTCACCCGGGCGGTATGCGTAATGCATTTCTCCCCCACTAAACAGAGCAAAAACCTGCCCTATGAAGAAAGACCTAATATATTACCATACCTCGCAACGGATGTAGCAAAACCGTAGCATTTGACAGTTTGATGTCAGGGTTGGCGATTACGTTGAAGAATTTACTTACTCAACTGAACGTATGATTAATATTAACATTAAGTAGTATTATTCAATAAGTTGCCGTGTGGTGACGGCAGTAAGAATACATTTGTCACCACCCCAACTCTTCCTGCGGGTGTCGTAAGAGTCGACTAAGGGATTGAAGTGTCACTGACCATTCTACAAGATTGATGATCATCATAGTGGACACATTACTGCGATCGCCAATCCGCTTGCCCAGCGTGGCGATTATGGGCATTTACCTCCTAATGCGTCTATATGCATAGTTAATAGGAGAGGCCTACGTCTAGCAGTGGACTAACATAGGCTGATGATGATGATGATGATTCAATAAATTTCAAAATCCAAAACTTACGGTTAGTGAAAATGTGACAGAATAAAAGCTTTCCAGGTCTAGGCTTCATTTAACAGGAAAACTACCACAAATTAAAGACGGTTTTAAAAAACAATCCGGATTATGCTTCGGTTACAGCAGTAAACAATCTTTTAAAATGACAAGAAACTGAGTGAACAACAAACAATAATAAATAATAATATACAAAATTATACATATTTAAATTATTTACCATTGACGTCGGTAGATCTTTTTGAGTTTAAAATGAATGTACACGAATGAATGCAACAAATAAAATAAAACATAATTTGAAGTTCGAGAGAACATTGAACACTTGCCGCGGTGTTATTCGTAGTAGTGACAACCCTGACGTACGTTTGCTACAGATTTGCAGGTTTGATTACGGGGTATGTATATTACATACCTGGTGAACACATTTAGCGGCAACACGCCGATCCATACGTTCTTCAGCAGTTGCAGTTGACGGAGGCTCTGGCGGATGGCCGCCTCCGCGTTGTCGCCGAGAACATCCTTCATGGCCATGTTGTTCAAGTCTGGGAGAGACAGACAGAGTTATTGATTTAAACTTTCACGATTATCACTCATATTTTAAAGACAAACGGGTCTTAATCGCGTAAACTTACGTTTAATTATAGACTGACGTTTCGGGCATGACGTTACACCCGTGGTCGCAGGCAGAACTGGCGAGAGAATGTATCAACACCTTCGAACTGCGCGGGTTTTTCGAACTACCCGCGTAGCTGGTACGCGTGGAATCCCGTGATTTACAAATGTAAGCGTGGTGAAACATCCATTTTAAAACCATTGGATGTTGTAAGTGTTGTGTGTAGGCCTAGTGACAACCCTAGCCTAGAAGTGAATAATCAAGATCAAGTGCGGGTAGTTAGAAAAACCCGCGCAGCTCGAAGGTGTTGATACATTCTCTCGCCAGTCTGCCTGCGACCACGGGTGTAACGTCATGCCCGAAACGTCATGATATAATTAAACGTTAGTTCACGCGATTAAGACCCGTTTGTCTTTAAAATATGAGACGGAGTTATGTCGGGTTTGTTACATATTTGGTAACTTGAATAACTGGAGTCTGTGCGGAAAGTGAAGCGTAGTAGCAAGGGTTACGGCAGAATCATCAGTGTTTCGCTCAAAAGAGAGAAAAGTATAGCTGAGCCGTGAACTCTTTTGTATTGCTGCAACTGCAAGGCACACAAAACAACCTGTGTCACTTCTTACTACCTATTTAAGATGCTTTGTTTTTATGTTATCATATATTTCTTGTCACCTTTTTTGCCATAGTTTTTCTTGTTTTGTGTTATTACAGTATTCAAATAAATGTTTATAAAGGCATATTCATATTTGAGTTTCCGAACAAACTCTATGCATAATATAATTATATTTATTTATGTGCATTTTGGAAATTGTGTTATAAGAATCTTCTATTCTCGTTTGGCGCCCAAATATTATAGTACATTGTGCATCAAGGGAGGTAAGTACGGAATTACTAACGAGAGTGTTAGAAGCCCGACGCCGTCAGGCGGAGGGCTTTTATGACTCGAGTTAGTATTCCGCTTACCTACCGTGATGCATACAATGTTTTTCATCACACTTGCCGACAAAAAAATAAGTTTTAAGACAAAATATTATTAAATGACGTACTGACATTTCTATTACTCCCTAGGGTATTTCACTTTTCTATTACTCCCGCTACGCGCGTAAGCAATGGCGCGCTTAGACAGCAAGTGTGATGAAAAATTTTTAATGCAATTGATTGCTATAGCACGGTGTTGCGACGTTCGCAGAGTAAACATTACCAAAAGAGAGGAGAGCAGAGTTACTGCCGCAATGCCGCATATGCGCTAGCAGATGAGTGCGAGCGAGAGAGTGTAACTGCTGGACGTGGTCCCAGGTGTTTAGGGTAGTTACCATAAGATCGTATGTTGTCGAGTATCTGCATCCGTTGCTGCCGCATATGCGCTAGCAGATGAGTGCGAGCGAGAGAGTTTAACTGCTGGACGTGGTCCCAGGTGTTTAGGGTAGTTACCTTAAGAGAGTATGTTGTCGAGTATCTGCATCCGTTGCTGCCGCATATGCGGTAGCAGATGAGTGCGAGCGAGAGAGTGTAACTGCTGGACGTGGTCCCAGGTGTTTAGGGTAGTTACCAGAAGAGCGAATATTGTCGAGTATCTGCACCCGTTGCTGCCGCATATGCGCTAGCAGATGAGTGCGAGCGAGAGAGTGTAACTGCTGGACGCGGTCCAGGTGTTTAGGGTAGTTACCAGAAGAGCGAATATTGTCGAGTATCTGCACCCGTTGCTGCCGCATATGCGCTAGCAGATGAGTGCGAGCGAGAGAGTGTAACTGCTGGACGTGGTCCCAGGTGTTTAAGGTAATTACCCGAAGTCCCGAAGAGCGTATGTTTTCGAGTATCTGCATCCGTTGCTGCCGCATATGCGCCGCCAGGTAAGTGCGAGCGAGAAACTGTAACGGCTGGACGTGGTCCCAGGTGTTTAGGGTAGTTACCAGAAGAGCGAATATTGTCGAGTATCTGCATCCGTTGCTGCCGCTTATGCGCCGCCAGGTAACTGCGAGCGAGAGAGTAACTGCTGGACGTGGTCCCAGGTGTTTAAGGTAATTACCCGAAGTCCCGAAGAGCGTATGTTTTCGAGTATCTGCATCCGTTGCTGCCGCATATGCGCCGCCAGGTGAGTGCGAGCGAGAGAGTAACTGCTGGACGCGTTCCAGGTGTTTAGGGTAGTTACCAGAAGAGCGAATATTGTCGAGTATCTGCATCCGTTGCTGCCGCATATGCGCCGCCAGGTGAGTGTGAGCGAGAGAGCGCAGCTGCTGGACGTAATCTACGAAGCTCACGGGGTACTGCATACGCCGCCCCTCCATGAGGATAAGCCACTTGTCCCCAAATGTCTGGAGGTGGTGAGCCAGGAACATGCAGTTGTTGTGGAATAATGCTGGAATTGGATAAAAGAATATCCTCATTATGTATAAGCCCACAATGTCGTAACAGATGTACTTACCATAGAAAAAACTAACTGCGAAAAACTCTGGTTGTCACGGGACTTGAACCCGCCTCCTTATGTATTGCGTAGTTTCATTTTTGGGAAAATGTTTGAAAATCGCTGGATTAAAGGCCGAAAGAAAAAAGTATTTTTCATCACACTTGCTGTCTAAGAGCACCATTGCTTGCATGCATAGCGGGAGTAATAGAAAAGTGAAATTCCCTAGGTAGTAATAGAAATGTCAGTACGTCATTTAATAATATTTTGCCTTAAAACTTATTTTTTTGTCGGCAAGTGGTGATGAAAATTTGAAAAACGCTCACGCCGCTCACGGTCGGTAAGCGGAATACTAACTCGAGTAATAAAAGCCCTCCGCCTACGGCGTCGGGCTTCTAACACCGTACTTACCTACCTCAATGCACAATGTACTATTGTAAAACATTTTTTATGACATATTTTTAATCTAATTTTGTATTCAAAGGTAGAGAGTGTTGTTTTTTTTTAGCCAATAGTTTAGTGATGTTGGGACCTAACCTAACGAATCATTGTGTATAGTATCATATTTATTTATTAAAACAAGTTTAAAGACAAGATTTTGCCATTTTATTATTTTTTTTTTAATTCTATATACTACAACTTAATTTTGTAATTGCGTGTGGCTTTTGTTAATGTTTAATTTGATAACGGACCAGGGTCGCGTTTTATAAAGTTACAATTTACAATTTCGCTGTTTGCCTCTCTTTCTAGCCAATATGTGCGTGCGTTAGAGAGGCAAACAGCGAAATTGTAAATTGTAACTTTATAAAACGCGACCCAGATTGTAACTAGATGGCTATGGTTAATTTTATTTAAAATTGTTACTTGTGTTCTATAGATCAAGACTGGGTGAATGACCTAATAAAACGACAAAAGCTGGTTGTCTCAAGCTAGAGATAGGAAAATATGGAAGCAGTTGGAGGAGGCAATCACCCAAAAAGAGGTTCAAATCACAGAAAACTAAATATTCAAACAAAATAAACTATGTACTTACTAATAAAGATCTTGATTTGAATAAAAAGGATCATTATTATTATTATAGTTCAAAAGTATGATGGTAAAAAATCAAAACAACCACAATACTAACCCACATACTGAGGTATGGTCTGCAAATAATTCTCATGATGATAAGGTACCACAGCATCATACAACTCAAACACAAGCCTTGTTGTATTGTACAGTTTCTTGGAGACCACATCAGAGCATTGGACAGCCTGCTCCATCATCACATACACTAGGTCCAGTAACTCCTGAGCTGTCTTTGATATCATGCAGCGGGGAAAGTAGAATAAACTTTTAGGCAATGTCTCGTCAAACACATTTAAAGCTTCCTCTGTAGTTTTATCCAATTTTGAAGAACTTGGTGTAGCTGGATCTTCGGGTATATTTTCCACCCCAATAGACATTGTCACACTTAAATCTTTAAGCATTATAGTTCTTGCAGTTTCAAGAAAGTATTGGCTGGACTTATTAGCAAACAGTATATCTATATCCTTCATGTATGCTAACAATGAGTATTTGTCCTTATGAAAGAATTTCACCAATGATAGGAACCGCTGAAAATCTTCTATTTCGGCAGTTATCTTGCCATATGTTTGCAAGTCATTTAGGTTATTCGGTATTGTGTCTAGAAGGCAATCTTTGACAAGAATATCAATGAATTCAACAGCAATTGTCTCACCTATCAGTGTCATCAGAGTCATATGATAGTCAAAGTCTACATTTAATTTATTACTCAGGAAATGGAAGAGTATCCTCAAGTTAGCTATGACATTGTCATATGGAGGATTCTTCTGTTTATGGTTGATAGTAATGTTCACCTGATCATCATTTTCGGCATAAACTGTGCAGTCATAGTGTATGATTGGATCTAAGACATCTTTTAAAAGAAACTGAGACACTTCATTAACCTTTTCCATGAGTCTCTTGCACTTGCAGAGTGCATTCAATGCATCAACAACTACAAGTCTCTCCTCCATATTGAAGGTCATAGTAACTTCAGATTTCTTGGCCCCACTCTTTACATTGTATGCTATCATCCTATCCCATACTATGTACAAGTCCCGTAGCAGACTCTCTAATATTAATTGCGCATTTTGTTTAGTGGTGCTGTAAATGTCCAGACTTGTGAAACCTTCTGCAGGATTCTCCAAGAACTGCAGCAAATCATAAACCGATTCACAGGCACGGTTGAAGCTCTTGTCGATCCTACCAGATTCAAATTCTTTAACATAGTTTCCACAAGTGACAACATCAAAAATTAGATTAATGGCAAAGTTTACGGTTTCTAGTTCTTTGGTTAGCTGATTCTGCTTGTCTATTGCCTGCAGGATGTCAGCCATAGTCTCCCCTTCTATCTCCTCCTTGCAAGCCTCCATCTCCTCCACCAGGGCACCACTTTCAGCGCACAGCTCATTGCTCTCAGTCAAGACTGATGCTATGTCATAATCAACATTATTGAGGAAGTCTCTAGTATCTGCTTTGAGCTTTTCCAGTTCTTTATTAATGAGTTGAATTTTATCTGAAGGTTGCCAATTACATTCAGTGCTGTCGAAAATAGTTTGCAAAAGCGAATCTATATTGTAATCTGCCATTTTAATTCTTTCTTTTGGATCTATCCTTTTTAATAGTGGGTTCGGGGTACTTGTCTCGTTTGGGGGATTTGTGCCGCGAGTGCTTGTGCGCGGCTCGCGAGCTGTGGTACTTGTTGGAGCTCACCGCATGGCGCAGCGTGTTAACCAGGAAGCGTTTGTTCGTTTTCTGCTGAGGTGCTTTGACCCAGCCGGAAGGGCCCACAATTTCGGCTCTAGCTGCCCCTTGAACTGCTTCCCGCATCAGTTCCTCAACAGCTAATCTGAAAGTGTATATTTTCAAGTAAATCTAACAGTAAATCGACTTGCGTGTGTCAATATATAGAAACTGTGTTACTTCTCTAGTGCTTCGTCGTCTAATGGCTCTGGTTCCGGTTTTTTGGTAGTATCTTCTTTCTCGGTCATAGTTTAATTTAGTACTAAAGTAAATTAAACACTATACTACTTATTAAATAAAGAAATCTTAAAGTAATTCACACATTTTCGCCTAATATCATTTTTAGTCGTATTCGAACAAGAAATACAAACACGTATTTTTGACACATGTAAAAGCGCGTTCATTGACACTGATTAATCAAAAAAAGAATAACTTTTACAGAAAACACCAGCCAGATTTTATTGTTTGTGATTTGTATTCTGTGAAAGACATAATTTCCTTAAAGATAATAATAGATTATTGTGTCTTATATATCAATGTAAATAGGATCATTTTGCATGAATAGCGAATTAAAAATAATGTATTAAAAAATCTTACGTGATCGCAGCCGCAGGGTAATTATATTTGTCGGCTGGCAAGGAGATTGGTTGCGTGGAGTGAAACGTCAGCCACGTACCTTTGCCTGTCAACGTAACCTTTCTCATTTCTCATTTATTGTGTACTAAAATAAGCTGAATAACAGGTATTGCTTATAAATTTTTAATTTCTAACTTACTATGTGTTCCATTTCATTATTGGATAGTATTGTAGTTACAAATTATAGTAATTTCATTTATAAATTCTCATTTTTCGGTACACATCGATAACGGTACAAAAATTTTCATATTACAGATAATATGTCTGCGAAACTCTTGTCGCTCGTGCTGATCATCGCCGCGGCGGTGACGGCCGATGAGGAGACGGCGGCGGCGCGCCTGCTGGTGTCTAAGCAAGTGTTGAACAAGTACTTGGTCGAGGATATGGATATTCTGATCAAGTACACGTTGTACAACGTCGGGACGGCGCCGGCGGTGGACGTGAAGCTGGTGGACAACGGGTTCCACCCGGAGGTGTTCACGGTGGTGGGCGGGCAGCTGTCGGCGAGCATCGACCGCATCCCTCCGCAGACGAACGTCTCACACGTCGTGACCGTGCGTTCTAACCGTTACGGCTACTTCAACTTCACGTCAGCCGAGATCTCCTATAAACCCAGTGAAGATGCCACTGAGGTGAGTTTTCCCAGCTTGCTATTCAATCAATGCCATATGTTGAACTTAAGAAAATCAATAATTAATTAATTATACATCACAAGCCTTAATTGAGCTTACCGTGGGACTAGGTCGATTTGTGTAAGAAATCCAAAAATATTTATTTATTTATTTTATTTATTTATAAAGATATATTCATAAAAGTAAAAAAACCTTTATTGTCATCAAACTATGCAGTGGTCATTTCAGTTTAAATTGCATGCAATAATATTGATTAATTTAATTTGGTCTGTATACTGTCTGACTATCATATAATGAAACAAAATAGAAAACACAAAGAAATTAATTGTTTCAAATTATTCTAATGTAACTTACAGACCAAGTAGGTAAATTGTCTCAAATGTATTTATCAATCATGCACTTTTTTTCTAAACATTGTATTGTGTATACAATGTCTAGAAAAAGGAAATTCTGGATTCCTTTTTCCTTCAAGTATTCTGGATTGCTTCTAATTGTAATATTGTATATCTAATTGGACAACTTGTTTAAAGGAAAGGGCTTTCTTACAATACATAAATATTTAACCATTCATCTATGTTTGATAAAAATATGTTCAATTGATATTCAACACAAATCTATTCATAATTTGAATCAAAAGTCAAGTGTACTGATCCTTAGCAACCACAGACTAAGGGTTAATACAAATTACAAATTTACAGTGCATTGCTACACACTGTAAATTAGATTTATTTTATAAGCTCTCACTAGAATTCAGAGAGACTTTATCATTAAAAGATAAATTAATATTTTCAGCTCCAATACGCCATCAGCAGCTCTCCTGGAGAGGGTGCTATTGTAGCCCACAAGGACTACGACCGCAAGTTCTCCTCCCACATCCTGGACTGGGCCGCCTTTGCCGTCATGACCCTGCCCTCCCTCGCCATCCCCTTCGGCCTATGGTGGTCCTCCAAGACCAAGTACGAGAAACTCAGTAAACCTAAGAAGCATCATTAGATAGGTATTTAAATACTTGAGAATGAAAGTTTTTATTTTAAACTGTTTCATACTCAAGTCACCCAAAAAGACAGGTCTATAAAAAATCGAGTAAATAACTATAATTGTATCATAAACGTAGTTTGTGGTCTTTTGTCATTATTTGTTTGATTTGGAGACTAAGGGTAGGTTTTTCGCTATATGGACATGATATCAAATAAATGCTTTGAGAGGGTTCACTTTTCTTGAGCCATTCATTGCATACGAAAGTTCTACAAAAATTAATGAGAAAATAATGAAATTTATATCTGTATAGTTAGAAACCATTTTTATTAATAATTAGACTAAGGCAGTCATTACTGTAATCATTGCTAATGTTGTATGAATTGCTTCAAAATAATGTCTCATTGTCTTAGAAATACAATGTAAAAGGCTTTGTCTTTAGTAAAGGTTGTGCTTAAATATCGACCTTTTATTGCACAGTTTTTGCATGTATTTGTTCCAATTGCAATCATTTTGAAATTGACTAGTAAATTACCAAACTAGAAAGCTACTTTGTGTATGGATATTTTAATAATTAATTGCATCATTAGCAGTGGTTAATCTCATCAGTTCACTTGTTCATCCGCCATTTTTACATTGTTATTAATTTATAAATTATGAACAATAAAAGATAATTTTTACTGTCTTAAATATGTTTTATTCCATCTTCAGGGCTACTGCCACCAAAACAGAAGTTCGTAAATTTCGGCAATTTGTCTCTGCCACTCTAATGGCGCCTTCATTGGAGTGAAAGAGACAAATCCCCGAGATTTGCGGATTTCGAGGTTCACGTTCGGGTCGCGGGCACGTACTTAAATTAAAATAAGTCACAAATCGAAAACGATGTATAATCACATTTTTTAAGTTAAAACAGATTTTGAACTTTACGTATGCGTGTAGGTCTGTGTTCTTATTAAAAAATCTCTTGCACAAAGATTACTTATTTCTTGAAATAAGCCGAATCAAGGCTACTGAGGAAGTAGCTTGTTTCACACTATCCGAATATCCGCAATAGCCAGAAATTGAGGCATAGTGCTATCTCCTTCTTACTTACAACGACCAGGCAAGAATGAGAAGGATAGCATTATGACGCAATTCGCCAGTTAATATTTCAGATTGTACAGTAGAACATCAGAAGCAACCTTGTGGCGACCAAAACAATGCACTACCGACGTCTGTTTACTGATTACAATAGCCATAATAGTAGTACAGCTATTTCATCATTCAATTTAGAGTAGTGTGCTTACAATGAGCTGGCGCCATGAATTTAACGCAGACTTAAGGCCAAGCCACGCGGGATACGTGTGCGTGGCGTACGCGTTGTAGCATATTGTACCTAAATGTGATGACCAACAGAAACTTCTCGAGGGAGAAACTAAGATCGGAAATAAATGAAAAATGTGATGTTTAGTTAAAACAAATTTATTCATACGTAACATAAGCTTAATTAGCAGAACAATATTAGCAGGATGAACGCTTTATTATTTTTAAAGTAGACACATTATTGCGATCAGGACGAATATAATGTTTTATTTTATAGATCTGGCTAGCAAAAGTTGAACTCACTACACACAGACACCTACATAATTACTAGTTTTATTAATTATTAGGTACCTATTTCATTCAAGAACCGCAACTGAAAGTGTAAGACCGGTGTAAATGGATCCTCTCGAATTACTCATGTCTCATGTAGATGTAGCTCATGTACTTTTTACTTTAAGTAATTATCCCATACGTTGAGGGAGACGGCCGGAAGATGGATGGAGATGGAAAATGCGGAGACCACGTCTAATTGCCACGACGCTTTCCATAAAATTTGTATAAAAGTAAATGGTTCTCGGCTATTAGACCGCGATTCATATCTTTTGAGAATGAACTATTCATTTCAGATGGAGATGACAATGATAGTTGCCTGTAATGATCCCCATGATGATCGTTATTGAGGTCACCTAATCAGGCAGATGAGACACATACAATATAAATAGCATGACTGATTTTGATTATTTCATAGTAGGTACATATCTCAAATTAAAAAAAAACTTATTTCAGGCTGTATTACTTACGAAGTTATTATTTTATCATAGTTAAAGCGTCATTGCACATAGTGAATTCAACTTTCTTTAATCATAAAATTACGTAAACAATTACTAATAAACTAAGTGAGCTACTCATTATGCTAATTGATATCATAATTTCGTTTGCCAATAAATCGATGTGCTACAATAAGTAAATAGTTAAATACTATTGCCAATACCATTAAGTTAAGACTTACACATTAGCCGCTAGGTCGAATTATCAAATTATAATTCATCAGAATAGGGTGATAAACGACCTAGTATCACAAATATTAGATACTTACTATTTCTTACGTATTCATGATGTTAGTAAATATATAAACCATACATATAAATAAGGATTCCCGCCATTCTCTTGAAATACGTATACGATCGTGTTTTAATCGCCACGACCCTTTCCATACATTTTGTATAAAAAATAAATGGGTCGGGGCAATTAGAAATCACACATATTTTATGAGAATGGCCCATCCAACAATGGCTTACTAAGTTACGTATTTGCTAAAAATGCTGTACCCCTGTAAATGTAATCATAAAGTGTCACTCACACGCCGACGTCTATAATGAAGTTGTGCCAATGTAAACCTTGCTTGAATTCCCAAAACCAATTCTAAAATAGAGGTAATAATTGTTAGCTGTTCGTACTTTTCCTTTATATGACTAGGGAAAGGGATAGTGATGATTTTATGTGACGGATATATTTCTCCGGAGAAAAAGAAGGAGAACCAGGTCTCATCTTTCAATTCTTTTGATTTAGGTAGGTACCTTGTAGGACAGAATTCCTGACCACGAACATAGTTTTAGTCACTGTCAGTGTGACTACAGTACTACACTTTATGAAGAGAATTATCTACAAAAAAAAAAAAACAATTAGCTGCACTTGCTCAATCCTGGGGTTTGGCGAATTAGCACGAAGTTAAACTGGTACACGTGTCGGCGTGTCAAAAATGTGCTTACGGCCATAACCAGTTAACTCCATGTTCGCGGGCATCGCAGCCTAATCCGAGATTGTGCAAGATGGGCTTAAGGTCATCTTTATTCTTTTGGTTACACGCCTGCATCCTCCATCTTACTGTTTTATTCTAATTTTGGTTAATTTGGTAGTATAAAATAAGATAAATCAATAATAACATTAATAACATACATTATGATCATTAGCCTGACCTACCTATATGTATCATTATAATAACCCAGTGCAGTTAACTATCTAAGGCAGAGGTCGTCAAACTTAAGAAAATGTTCAGTTTCAGAGACTTCAAATGGTTCATAGACAAAGCAGTAATATAATGTTCATTGCGTGCGGCTCGTGCTGCGGTTTGACGACCCCTGCTGATTAAGAATCGACATAATTAGAAATACAAATCGACCGCACTTATGGCTATTTTACGAGTTACAGTATAGTTTACCTCGGGGGTTTAACTGGCAATACGTTAATGCTTAAATTGCTTAACTTATTATGTACAGTCGCATCAAAATATCGGAGCAGTCACACAAATATCTGAATAGGCCTCTATTATTATGGCGTTAGTCTGCATGTTTAGTTTTTTTTAGCATCCCATGATGCTTTCGATATTGATGCCGACAGTAGTCGGCATGGTATGCCGATTGATGCAAGTAAAATACATTATCATACAGATTAAAAGTACCTAAGGATCGATATATGTTTTTTTTCATAGCCATCTAAGATCAATGTATTACTGGCCACTGTTTATTTAAGGCAAGCATTGCATAGATTTTGTAGCGTAAAAGAACGAATATGGACGAATATATACAAGTTTTCATTGGTCAGTAGTGAAAGTAATCATACTGAAGGCTAAACCGAGCTGTGACTCAGTGGCAGTGGCACCGCCCTCGCTAAACGTCTTATATGTATAGATTTCAGTGCTACTTCTAAGCTATATTGATCCTTGTTACTAGAAGCTTATGGACGTATTTATAGTTCGTACGCTCAACTTAGGCGAGGCATATACTTAAATACCCTTCTGAATTAACACATAAGAATGGCCTGTCTGTATGTTACTGTGTTCCTAAAATGGAACATAAATAAGAAGTCATAAAAATGTATTTTAAATCATATCCTTTTTACAATGATGCGCCATACTCGTATGTTATACCTTTATAACATTTTTGAAGTACTTATACAATGATGTGTATCTACAATCACATTATCGTCACAAGTAAAATCAAATTTAGATAAAATTTTGTTGACAGATAGCATGAAAGTAATGAAAGGATGAAAGTAACATTGAAAACGTGGCGGCACTACAAGTGTCGGCGTTTAAAAGTTACCCTTGTAGTACTATTAGCTGTTATTCTTTGCCCTTGGCGTTGATGTCTTTATGTGATATCAAGTGAACATACAAACTAATGTGGCCCTCTGCATTCAACGGGTTAAAGTATGTAGGTAGACTAGAGGTCCATTTCTCCTTGAGGTCCTTATCTAATTAATTACTGTTGTTAAAAAGAGACTTCTACTTATATTACAAGTTACAAGCTTTTGAGAAACGGGCTCTAGATCACAGAACTATAGTTCTCTGCTCCAGGTAGATACTGAAATAGCAGAGGTAGATATTGAACAATCTAATATATACCTACAATTGTAGTGCCCTGGCATTTTCATGCCAAATTAAATGTGTGCAAGAGTGCAGTTATTTGATTTAAGTAAATTAGAGATGGTAAAAAATGTGGCTTAGGAAATACATTGTAATAATTAATTACTGTAATATAACGTCATTTGATCTAAAATTCTGCATTAATGAGACGATTAATGTTACGTTAATGCTTGGATTGCGACAAAGGTGCTAATTGTCGATTTTGACCCGTTTAAAGTGCTACAAGTCGCACCGGACTAAGATGATTATAGTGTCGTCGTGGCCTACTAACTTACTTTATGCTCTTGCGCATATAATTAAGTTGACAATGTTGATTGGTGTTTACTTGCCCTTGGGCACGATCAAATATGTCTTTAAATCCCTTTACACGCTAGTTTATAGAAAGAGACGAAAGACAAATGGGTAAATGATAGCCATTATTGCTAGCTAAGAAATTACATTCCTCGCTCTGGGTACATTCAGCCTTATTTTACAGAGATATTATTAATTTTATCTATATTATATCGAAATTTCGAAATAACGCGGATAACCTACCTATACCTGGTCTGTAAATGACGAGTGAGGTGAGCAGACTTTTGTAGCCACGAATCTCTTTGTTAAAGGCTTTTGACATGATCACAAAAACACTTGATACCTAGAGCAAACACAAAACTTTTTAGATCTTATGACATGGACATAAAGTCGAGTGGTTGATGATGATGGTAGTGATGATATGAACCGTATAGACAGAGAAGACATAGTGTATAAATAAAACCATTAGTAATCCTTATTGTAGTTGAATAAAAGTATATTAATGATGAGCACAATGATCATAGAACATAATGTGCGAGAAAAAATACATCAACTGCCAGAACATCAATCAAGATTTGTACTAAGATCTCCGAATTCATATTGCTGTCACAATGATCTCCAGTGTCTATTGCACTTGATTGCACTGAAGCGAATTGAGGCAAAGGGATGAATTCTGAAATTTCAGTAAAAAAATTAAAGAAAAATATTATATGTCTGTACCTACAGTATTTCAATTGCCCTATATTTATTCATTAAAATCATTAATGACCATTTGTAAATAACCTAGCTTCATTATCAGACTAACAAGTAGGTGCAGGTTGAACAAACGAATACGAGCCATTGCACCCTAATTAGACCAAGAATAATTGATTAGAGAACGGGAATAATGTGAAGAAATTAAGGAACAAAGTATAGCCTTTTAAAGCCGGTCGCCACGTCAATTACAAAAGCTGTCCCTCATTCAGGCGCCACGTCACTGAAGTCTGAATACTGAATTTGTAAAGTTCAAGTTTGTCGTGCCAGAACCCCGGGAATATGTACGTACGACATTTAGATACAATAGCTTCAATGTTTGTTAGCTTAGAATAACTAAATACTCGAAATATGGTGGTGTCATTATCATTAGTTAGTTAGTAGTAAATATATTGTACATTTAAAGTACCCCGGAGAACTACTTACCTACACAATAATATAAAAATCTAATTGAATTACCTCCTGTCATGAATTTAACAAGGTTATAGTTACAGTCGCGGTACCTATTTAACACAAACTACAAATTTAAGCAGTCTAAGTTAGGTAAAAGTCAAGGTCATACTTATTCATATCTATACTTTATCCTTATCCCAATGTGATACAATAGCAGATTTTACGTCCCTGTACAATTGTACATTACCTTTCATGCAGTGTTAAATACCTCTCATGTACCAACCAATCATCAATTAATATCATTGCACTAACACGCAACTACGTGGAAACTACTTTCGGCAGTTTGATGATATAATGAATATTGTATGATTTGTATGTGTTGATAAGTAGAGCATAAATAACAGCAGAGCTGAAGCCCTACCGCGAACCACGAACATGTTGCATCTCTCTCGCACTTGTGAATTTGTGCGTAAGTATGACAGGGAGGCGACACTTCGTTCGTGGTTCGCGGTAGGGCCCCTGGCCCGGAACACGATCGACTTGTTGCGTCCCTGTTACACTTACGTATGAAGTAACATGTGCAACAGACGAGGAACAAGTCGATTGTGAATTGGGTAATTTAGGTTTGGTAGGTAGATTGGTTGGTTTGTAATTGGGAGTTAAAGATACATCGCTAGAGTTTATTTCAACTAACTTAGGCTCTATTGTGAAAGCGTTAGAGTGATCTAGCAGTGGGTAAGTTGTCTGGGGAAAATCATGACTAATAAAAGAATACAATAAAAAAACATTTATAAGGAAAAAACCAATGTGGCTACAATTCTTATATTTCCCGCCAAACTGTAATAATAAAGTGTCCTCCAGCGTTGCCGCCGTTTCTGTCCATCCCGCTCAAACTCGTTATCGTTAATTGGTGCAAGTGAGAGGGATCGAAATAAATCTGTGTTCATTAATTCATAAATTGTCCATGCAATTCTGAACGCCACTGTACATTGCCGCGAACTCATAGTACGCACAGTGACAAAAGTTAGAACTCTAGTCTAGTGATAAAAATGGGTCATTCTGCAAGAAAGTTTGCGGGCACGTCTAATTGCCACGACCCTTTTCATAAATTCTATAGGAAAATAAATGAGTCGTGGCAATTAGACAGTTACCCTATTTTTGGAGAAAACCACGTCACCATATTAAAAAAACCGTTTTATTACACTAGTCACGCATTATGGTATGTACTGATTACTGATTAGCGTAGAAAAAAAAACAAATATTACTTCAATTTAATGTTACAATATTACCTTCCTAACCTATCCATGGTACGCCTAAATTAATGAAAAACCCGCATTTTATATCTAACAGACCTCTATTAGACCATGAAATACAATCGTATATTATCTTCTAGGTAGAAGAGCGCTCGTATATATTGATTGTATTTCATCACTATTGGGACATAATGTCACTTAACAACTTAATCCATTAGCAATAAGTAGATGTGAAATCTGAGTGCAACCAGTGCAACTGGGGTGCAGCCATTTTAACTATATTGGAATAGCTTGCATTTCGGCGTACATTTTGCTCATCTTAAGGTGCATTCAGACCAAACGTGTATTCGCTATTTTATCCCCCACTCTACGAAATCCACGAATCACGTTTTGTGTAACGATCGAATTTCGTAGAGTAGGGGGTTAGAATAGTGAATGCTCGTTTGGTTTGAATGCACCTTTACGTGTAGCATCGAGAACTAAAACCTTTACGTAGGTAAGTATTTAACGCATGGACAGCAGTGTGTAATTGTGTATCACGGTAGGTATTCACAGTTCTGTGGTGTGCATTAAGGTGGGTTTAGACAAAACGAGCGAATGCTCATTCTATCCCCCCACTCTAGAAAATTCTTCCGTTACACAAAACCGTGACTCGTCGAAATTCGTTGATTTCGTAAAGTGGGGGATAGAATTAACATTCGCTAGTTTTGTCTAAATCCACCTTTAGAGAAGAAGATAAGTTTTTGTCCATAATACATGTGATAGCAGATAGCCCAGCTATGTAAGCTAAGTATCGCCGTGTCTCTGTTATTTGCACGGGAGTGCGTATCTTTTGTTCGTGTTTATATCCGATAGTTCATAGCTTAGTAGCTCGCGGTGAGACCAGCATCTTCGTTAGTGACAGTATTTTTTATAATCGTCGAACCTGTCACCATGCTGAAATAGAGGCCAGGTAATATTAAACTTAATCTTGTACAAAAATCAAGCTGCATCTTTTAGAAGAAACCTGAGAGCATTAACCCTGAATCAGCCACGTAAATTACCTACCTAAATGAATGGCGATTACGATATCAATTCTGCTATTATACGAATACAATCACGTAACACCTCGTCATGAAATTGGCGATTATTTTCAGTCTACAACAGGAAATAACCGTTGGTGTGCGATACATGCATGTTGTTGCGGTTTAATTTGTTCCAGAAACTTCGTTCGGAAAACAACAACACTGCCTAGGTACCGCGAACTTAGGAATTCGTAAATTTCTAGGATTTATCTCTGTCTCTCCAACAACGGTGTCAACGAGTGACAGAGACAAATCCTCGAAATTTGCAGATTTCGAAGTTCGCGGATTTGTAAATAAAGATATAGGTAACCTATATATAAATTATACAGATTGCTGAAGAATAACTCAAGCCAGCAATTTTTGTGAAAAAGTTATGTTAAGGAGGAAGCGGAGCGACGAGAGGATTCAGCTGACGCACCGCCACTCCGGCGCAGACGGAGGGGAAGGAGGAAGGAGACGAGCACTGTTCATCAGCCGTCAACTTCCCCAGTCGAGCCGTGGGCGGGGGACCCACTAAGTTAGGCTCAGCGCGTCTGAGGGAAGGCTTGCAGCGTTGCCAACCCAACCCACCTCAAGCGCGAGGGTATCTCTGGTATACTAGCCGGGACAGCCGGGGGAGCATCGTGGTAGAATGTACAATGTACACGATCCGATGATGCTCCCCATAACGGAAGAGAGAGATATGATTTAAAATACATTTTGTATAACTTCTTAATTATGTTCCGTTTTAGGAACACAGCAACATACAGACAGGCCATCCTTATGTGCTAATTCAGAACGGTATTTAAGTATATGCCTCGCCGAAGATGAGCGTACAATTTTAACTTTATAAACCGCGAACCAATGTTAATATTTTTAGACGTGCACCAATTAAATTGCTAGCCCGTGGTTGCAACTGTTGCATTTAACTCTAAAGGTGCATGCAGACCAAAAGATTACTCGCTGTTCTAGCCCCCTACTCTACGAAATTCGATCGTTACACGAAACGTGATTCGTTGATTTCGTAGAGTGGGGGATAGAACAGCGAATGCTCTTTCGGTCTGCATGCACCTTTACAGTGGCACTCATTCATTAATCATTACCAAATAAATTGTGGCAAGTACGTGGGACTCTATGATAAATCCATTATTCTATTAGCAAGAACGTTTTTAACGAAGAGCTTGTTTATATTTAACTTTAACATTGGTCGTGCTAATGTGCTTATATCGATTATGGATGACAGAGCAATTACCTACAGTCCTTGAACTGTAAAAATATGATTCTGTTTATATTCCCTTTCCGCTCACACTCCTACGTCGTGCGTTAACAGCAATAAAATCCTTAGTTGTTCTTAAGTTCATAATATCTTAGTAGCTCGCGGTGAGACAAGTGTTCGTTAATCGTTTGGGGTTGACTTAAACCGAATCAATAATAGATAAGGTAACTAGCGGCCAAATTAAATTAAAAAAATGATTTATTTTGTTATCCGAAACTTAAGAGCTTTGGTGTTATTATTTTGTTACGTAACTACCTACAGTGCCTACAGCTTAAAACTTTGTCTAGATCGGTTTATCTTTACTTTTCGAGTTCGAAAATTAACTCCTAACCCGACTCAGTCAGATTTAGTAATTAGCCTGAATGAGTCTGACACATTTCGCTGGCATACAATTTTCGGTTACTACGAGTACGATCAATGGGTCCCGGAACTCCCGGAACACACCACACACTACAGTGACCACATATCCAAAAAAATAGGATAGTTTGATTCCTCGCGACACAATTGGTCACTCACGTGAGAAACATCACAGCATCGTGTGTCAGCTTCGCTACTAAGGTTTCTAACATTATATTCGGTTGACATCATCAGTTTCCGCCATGGAATCTGACCCTGTGTTGATTGCTTATCTATCATTCGCTTCTAGTAAACCAGTATAAGTGTGACCTTCATTCATAACTAGTTTGTGATGAGGGCATCTATCTCGATCAGTCTAATCAAAGCGTTACTTGAGTGACAGAGACAGATGTTCGAAATTTACGGTTTTAGTGATCCCGGTAGGTCTTCTGAGGCGAATAGCTGTGCTCGGTGGTTCGGTGGGTGAGGGAATGAATCGTGATCAATAAAATAGTGGATATGCTAAGTGGGAGGCATACGTGCGCAGCCGCAATGCGTATTGCATTGCATCTACGGTAGGCTAGGCCCTATGGGAGAAGCCAGTTTGTTTTTGTTAGTCATAGTGATGGACTGTGTGTTTAGATGATTTTTAGACAAATGACTAGCGTTAATGAAAAAAAAAAGTTATCTAACCAAATTGCTGCCTGCAATACGTATTAGCGAAGCTTACAAAATAAAGGGCAATAAACGAACTGGATAGAGGGATAGGACATAGATCAGTATGACCACAGAATACCACGTCCTTTGAGTACTGCCTAAATTAAGATCATAATTACAAGGCGGTCTTTTAATAATGAAATTAAAGGCCAGATTTTCGATCAAACAAAGTTCTGGTATGAATCTGAATAGATTAGAACAAACGAGAAGTACCTATAATAGTTACCTATCTACATGTACATGTAAAGAGCTCGGACATTGTATGTTTATGATAAGCAGATGGCACAACACAGGGATCACATTACAATGTAGAAAAGCAACTCTAGCTACACTTATCATAATACTATGAAATAAGAAATATAGAATTAACGATATTAGGTATACTACAGTCGTGGCCCACTAATTAAGAACAAATAGGTTATTTACCACTATACAGAGAAAAGTCAGCTATTATTAGCAGAATATATAAATAATAGGCAACCGCCTTTAACACATGATTTATCATGAATCTAGAGACTATTCAATTGACTATACACATGTACTTTAGTTCGCAAACATAAATAATTAATACGAATACAAACTTGGGACTTTATCTAGTATAATTAATACTGGCACTCTAATTAGGAACACTGTGTTTGAATCCTCGTATCTTCCAAAATAATTGAATAAAGCCTACACTTTGACGTATTTTGAGCTCCTGCATTTTCAGTCAATAAAACGTGCTTATTGTTTTTGTGAAAATGGGAAAAAAACGGAGTTCAGATGGCACTATCAGAGAAATCATAATATCGTTGGTTTTTAACAAGAAATGGAGCTATCAAAAAGTCGCTGACCACCTTAAATGTTCTAGGACTAGAGTATCCAACGCCATAAAATATTTTAAGGCTCATGGAACATGTCAGAAGGTCCAACGAAAGAAACGGCCACGAAAGACGACTCCTCGAACAGACGCTCTTATCGTAAGGATGGCGAGAAAAAATCCTAAACTTTCTTCTGTTGAGATTAAACGTAAAATTTTTGGAGATCAACCCGGTCTGGCGGCTCGTACTATTAGAAAACGACTGAACGAAGCAAATTTATTTGGCAGAATAGCTCGCAAGAAGCCTTTAGTAAGTAAGAAGAACAGAGACGCACGAACTGAATTTGCGAAAAATCACAAAAATTGGACGTTATCGCAGTGGAAACACGTTTTATGGTCTGACGAAACTAAAATTAACAGAATAGGCTCCGACGGTCAAGTCTACGTTCGTCGACCACCAAATACCGCGTTCGACCCCAAGTATACGACCGTAACCGTAAAACATGGCGGCGGGAACATTAAACTATGGGGTTGTTTTTCGTGGCATGGTGTGGGGCCATTGGTCAGGATTGATGGTATTATGGACCAGTATGTGTACAAAAATATTTTAGAAAACACCATGTTGCCGTATGCTGAAGAAAATTTACCAGTTGTATGGACATTTCAACAAGACAACGATCCTAAGCATACGGCAAAATCTGTAAAAGAATGGTTTCGTTGTAATCATGTTTCTGTAATGACTTGGCCCTCCTGCAGTCCCGATCTTAACCCAATAGAGAATCTCTGGAACGATTTGAAAAAAAGTCTCGCCAATAAAAATATAAAAAATTTAAACGAGCTTTATGAGGCATCACTAGAAGCCTGGAATTCTATACCTGTGGAGCGGTGCAGGGTTTTAGTGGAGTCTATGTCAAAGAGATGTCATGCGGTGGAACAGAACTTCGGGTTTCCTACCAAATATTAATGTAACCGAAGAATTTTCTAGTTAAATTCTGTACTTTTAGGTTGTGTTTTTAATTAGTGTGCCAGATTATTTTTGTTCGACTAGAGACATGTTAAGTTCAATCGCTTTTATTTAATTATATATAAAGTTTTTGCAACTAATGCTTGTTTAAATTTATTTTTAGAATAATCAAGTTAAATAATAACTCATATTCTCGTAAATAACAATGCACACAAATGATGAATATAGGCGTGTTATGCCATTTTTATGTTATACATTGACTGTTCTTAATTAGTGGACCACGACTGTAATTGAAGTGATAATAACCTGCTTCAAAAATTACGATAGATCTAATTTTATAACCAGATTCTATATCGGGTAAAATTACATGGCATAACGATTTACAACTCATTCATAGGTATTACACGAAGAAACCTGTTTTCCACCCCTCTTACTAGAAATAGTTATTTGTTATACAAGGGTGCAAAGTTGTATTTTACCCGCGAGTATGAAATTGAAACACGAGCAAGCGAAAGGATTCTATAGTTGAACCACGAGCGAAGCGAGTGGTTCTAAAATAGAATCCTGAGCGCAGCGAGTGTTTTAACATACGAGAAGTAAAATACATTTGCACCCGTGTGTAACACAAAACTTTTCCCCTCACTATAGCGAGGAAACTCAAAAAAGGTAATTATTTGTTCACATTACAATCATCATCGAGTTATAGTAATTTTCCAAATGCATCATGTATTTAATTGCAAGATTTTGTCGCAGTAAACTTACCACGAAAAAGTAAACGCAGCACGATTTTAACACATTCCTGTAGTTGCACACCAACGCCAATGCATTATTAAATCATTCTCATTCATTATTTTTACAAAATTATAACAGAACACCCTGAAAGTTGTTTAGTTTACTATTTTTATGCGTGTTCGAGTCGGTAAATAAAGATTATAACCTATAATATTCTTTGACAATGTTGACGTTGACATTTTCTGCGTTTTGTGATTGCATCTAGTCATCTTATCATCATTCACTAAAACAATTGTTACTTATGGAATTTTAGGATTTATATGTTAAAATCATCATATTATTATAAAGGTTTGTATTTTACACTAAATTCTCAAACAAATTATTTAATTATCATTAATATGGAACAATTTCCATGAGCATTTTACGTTTTGTTATTCCAAAACCATGGTCATTACTTTGCCACACAAGTGAATAATATGCGTTTTTACACGTTCGTATTAAAGGATAAACGAGCACTTTACGAGCTAGTGAGGGGAAAAAGTTCATTAAAATTATGAGTACAGTGTAGTTAGTAAACTGTGAGTCGGACCAGTGATGTCTAGCCTCAACCGAATCACATATAATATTGATAGATAAAATAAATAACCGGAACTTCTGCCTTATTGGAGTCGAGAAAACACGTAAAATCGAGACGATGGATGTTGATTTGCGGAAAAGCCATGGAAAAATAGCTACCCAAAGTTGTGTGACGAAGAGATTGACTAATTTGCCAAATCGAATCGAACTTTGAGTCATTAGTTTGATGTAGACATTGGATACATTATTAAATGATAGATGATTACATACAAATAAGCATTATCAGGATAAAGGCACATGTTTAATGTGTTGGCGTTGTTTTTCCAATGTTTGCTTTATCGGTTAGCCCGCGCCGCGCCGTGCCTAATTGTCATATCGCACGAAGTCTATGAATTCAATCGAATTCTGGGTCGTTTGTTGTAGAAGTTATAGATACCTGTGCGTCTGCCATGGTATGTTTAAGAACCAATAAAAAGTAATAACTAATTTATAGCAGTAGACAATGTTCTAGACGTTAGTTATTGTTATTGCACCCATATTATGCTAGCATATGGGCATGTTGTGTTAGCTCTTTCGTTTACAATATTGTGATATTTATGATCATTTAACAGTGATAACATCTATTGTTAACACGTGTCCAATGGCCTACTATACCTATATACCTATTGGGATATGTCATAAATTCCCAAGTAACATACTCAGTAGTAGGTAGCCGTAATTTTATAAGTTTTATAACATATCATATGATACATATAATAGCATAAAGTAACTGGAGGTTTATTTAATAAAGAAATTGAAACGGTATGGTATTATAATTTTAATCTGTTCAGAATTGAAGACTCCCAAAAACATGGAACACCCCACGGTTCTGATGTATTTACTTTTGATGATTATTACGCAAGTTTAATCTGTAATACCTAAATAGGGAGACACAAAGCCGAATATACGCATTGATATAAGATGCGGGCAGTATGCATTGTTGGTGCAATTGTATGACTAGTATGACGGTGCCACTTGTCCACTAATTAACATGTATATGCCTCACTGGTCGTGAATATATGAGCATGTCACGGATTGGTTTATTTGGAAGAATTTGAAGAGAAGAATCAGAAAAGCCAGTCTTTCTTACGAAGTATTTACTGCATTTAATATTAATTTATAGAAACAAAATAAATAGACATAGTAAATCATTTTAAAATTAATTAAAAATAGTTACAATAAATATAAGATTGTATAAGAAAAGTGTCTATTATTATTTACAAAAGCAAAATATAGTTAATTTCTATTAATACGCTTCGTATTATAGATCGATCGTGATCACAAAGAATATAAAGCTCATACAATACAAGAACTATCGCGAGTTCCCATCGGCTTCGCAGCAATACGAAACGCTACGTATTACTTACAGTCACTAAACATAGCCAAATGTACTAACGAATCTCCCGCAAAACCTAAGCTATATTAGTACTAGTTATATATAAAAATATTGCAATATTTACATAAGGTACTAAACATTCACGTCCTTTAATGATATCGGAGTGTTATCAATCATTTTGGGTTTATCGACAGATATGCCGTATCACGAAATAATTATTGGCAAAGCCGATAAAATGAGAAATTTGCTAAGTTTTCTATATTTAAATGTTTATAGGTCCAGGACTGTAGGAATGGTTAGAGGGGGAGGAGGCCCCATAGTCGGGGGTGGTGGGCGTGGAGACGGGTGTGTTGTCCACAGGTTTGGTCAGGACCGGGGCCACGTACTCCTGGAAGCGCACGCTGGACTCCTCCTGCAGCGGCGCGGGCGGCGTGCAACTCGGGAACGGACTCAGCAGCAGGAACGTGCCGAACGCCACTATAGCCGCCATGATCAAGATTATAGTACGCGAGTCCGTCAACCCCGTACGCAGCGCCGCCCACGCCGCCATGTTTACCAGCAGCAGAACCACCGAAACCCGCACGAGCCGCACCGCCGTCGAGTGTATCCTCCCGCCGCCCACTCCGCTCATGTCGCTCGGCCCGTAAGCGAAGTACAAATTATGCTTGTCCCCTATGTGCTTGAACATGAAGTATACCAGCCCGAAAGGCGCGATCAGAGGACACGCCAAACTGTACACCATAGTAATGGAGAAGATCGCGAGACTCCAGGCGTAATGTACGCCGAATGGAAACTCGTACAGAATAGCCTTTTTCACGTAGCTCTTTTCAGCTTTCGATTTCGATTGCATCAAATACCAGACGTAGAGGAATAATTCAGGGAATCGGATAAGTTCGAGGGCGGAACCGATGAAACCCGAAGTGATGACGTAGTTGACGAAAAACGCGCCCTTGTCAGGAAGGAACACGCAGTCCCAGCGCATGGTGTCGTTCTTGTGATACACCAAAGTCCACATCATGAGCGCTTCAGCGCTAGCGAAGCCGAGTGACGGCAGAATCAGAGTCATCAGAAGCAAGAACGAAACTGTCTTAGTCATGATGGAATAGTTTTGCTGGGACTTGGTCCAGTGTGACAGGAATCTATCAGAGAAAGAAACTATAGCGGGCATGACTGCTGCCATGGTCCAGAGGAGCAGGGTAGGAAGGAACTCGAAAATTACGCCCCCTATTTTACTAGATGAATCAATCTTGAAATTGTTGAACAAATTCACAATAATGGCTGGTGTAGTTAAGAAAAATAAGACAATGAAGAGGAATAGATTGACTACAAAAGCTTTTACATACCAGATGCTAGGTTGGACACTCAGGTGTTCCCATATGATGTCAGTTGGATTCGTAGCATGAGTCAATACCCAGCCTTGATGAAGGCTAAAATGATTGATAACATGTTCCGCTGACTGATATGAAGGCAAAGTTAAAAAGGCTATTCCTAATGGATCATTCAGCACTATAGCTCGGCATCTCTTGGCTTCATCTTTCAGTCTCTTCTCTTCATTGGTATAATACTCTATGGCATCCAACTCTGGGCCACACCAATTAGGTTTCACAGTAATTCGTTTTCCAGTCTTTTTAAAATAGGTGTCACTGTATATTAGAGCTTCAGTAACCATTTCTCGCTTTTCTTGCACTTCATTAAGATGATTAATATTGTAAGCCAGGCGTAAATCCACAATTTGAATGTGTGGAAAATTATGAGCAAAGTAGTTTCGGATAGTTGATTCACTTCTATCACTCCTTGATATATTTGAGATCATGATTGTGCCTGTCATATTAGGGGGAGCAGGCTTGCGGCCTGTGCATCTTCGCATTAAAAGTATAGACAAAGGCAGAAATAGGATGGATATAAGGGTGTGGACCCATAGCCAAGCCGACTTACCATTCAGGTTGGACAGTGTAGTTCGACTGAAGGTACTGACATCAACATTAAGGTTGGTGCCCTGGAAGTTGATGGGCAGTATAATCCCGATGGAGATCAGGGTGACGATGAACATGAGTGTAATAGCATGACGTTGGAAGGAGAGATAGTGCACAGCGTCGGGACCGCACTTGGCGAGCACCTGCTCGCGCGTGACGCGAAATACGGCCGGCAGCCACGTGAAGAAGCCATGGTCGATGCTCAGCGACTCGTCAGCGCTGTGCCGTCGCTCCACCAGGGCATCGCCGTCACCGCCACGGTAGAACAGATTCGTCCATCGACTCTTCGACCGCTGCACAAGCGCCATCCGCCCGTAGTTCCACGCCGTCCGTCGCAGCACGGAGAATAACATAATCAACAGAGTCCATGCTATTAAATTCAATATCAGAGTCTGAGGTATTCCGTTGTACGCGTTCGTTATGAACGGATTATGTGTCTGGTTCACCAGCATGCAGTTGTCGTCTGTGCCATTTTCGTTCACTGCTAGAGTGTACCTGTTCGGGCCTATGCCTATGTAATTCATTTTGAATTTCGCAACACAATCGGTCAAGAACGGGAAGAGAAAGTATTCACATAATGAGCGGTCAGCGAATTTGCACTATTATTTTATGATCACTGCACCAAAAAGTCACTTCTGAGTTCACAATATTGCCTGCTGCACGATTTGCGTCTACAGTTTTATTGTTATGAGATTACAAGGCATATGATATGATGTGACGTTTATGTCGTGTAGCCGTGAGCACGGAACAATGCAGTACAACACAAGACGTCAAAGAAAGAGTGAATGAGCAAATCAAATGACGTTAATGACATTTATGTGCAATACGAACGCACTTATGCGATAGAACGTGATAGATATATTTTACTTATTGCCCCGTTCATGGATATAGGATTAATAGCCCCTTTGCATATAATCATCAGATACGTTTCGTTAGTCGTATGTGCGAAAAATTAAAACAATTTTCTTAGAAACGAAATATTAATTTTGCCAAAGAAAACTATACTCTTTCATGAAGCATCCTTTCACCTCTTTCATGACCATTTTTATGATATTATCAAAATAAACCCCAAAATGTAAGTCTCTCTCATGTTACGCATAAATTTAATTATTTGTTAATTTTCAATGCTTTGTTCATAGTTTATATTATAGTTAAATATTTTATTGTCTTACAAAAATAGTTCGTAATATTTTCAAAGTTGCATTTTCTCGTTGGCTGTATATTTAATTTCTATGACACATAAAAGCTTAACTGAAAAAACCATGTTTGAAAGAAATACCACGATACAAAATCTTTGTGTAGGTTGAGATAGATGTATTGAATAATGAAACGTATGAAT